>JAQQSV010009290.1:0-13559 GCA_028646515.1 Pseudochirops corinnae | reverse complement strand
ATATATATATATATGCAATTATTATTATTATTGACTACATCCAACTGGAACTTGAGATACACAGGCACTGTGGTTGGGAGATCCATCTTGCCCTACTGAAAAGTGACATAGGAGAGAATAGACTGGGGGAGGGGGGACACACTGGGATGGCTGTTTTGGGGTGGGGGGGCAAGAGGGGGAGAAAATATGTAACTCAAAATCTTGTGGAAATGAATGATGCAAACTATAATAAAATTTAAAAAAAAAAAAAAGAAAAGCTAATGATTTGTGTAGTTTATCTTATATCCTGCAACTCTGCTAAAGTTGTTAGTTATTTCAAGTACTGTTTTAGTTGATTCTCTAGGGGTTCTCTAAGTATACCACCACATCATCTGCAAAGAGTGATAGGTTTTTTTCTTCACTGCCTATTAAAATTCCTTCAATTTCTTTTTCTTCTCTTATTGCTATAGCTAACATTTCTAGTACTATACTGAATAACAGCTTTGATAATAGGCATCCTTGCCTCATCCCTCATTTTATTGGGAAGGCTACTAGTTTATCCCCATTACAGATTAATGCTTGCTGATGGTTTTAGATAGATACTGTCTATCATCTAAAGGAATACTCCCTTTACTCCTATGTTCTCTAGTGTTTTTAATAGGAATGGGTGTTGTATTTTGTCAAAAGCTTTTTCAGCGTCTATTGAGATAATCCTATGATTTCTGCTGGTTTTGTTATTGATATGGTCAATTATGATGAGAGTTTTCTTAATACTAAACCAACCCTACATTCCTGGTATAAATCCCACCTTCTCATAGTATACAGATATATTGCTATATTTGTCTTACTAGTATTTAGTTCAAAATTTTTGCATCAATATTCATTAGGGAAATTGGTCTATAATTTTCTTTCTCTGTTTCACCTCTTCCTGGTTTAGCTATCAGCACCATATTTGTGTCATAAAAGGAATTTTGAGGACTCCTTCTTCAACTATTTTTCCTAATAGTTTATATAGTATTAGAATTAATTGATCTTTAAATGTTTGATAGAATTACTTGTGAAGCCATCTGGTCCTGGGAATTTTTTCTTAAGGAGTTCATTAATGGCTTATTCAATTTCTTTTTCTAAGATAGGGTTATTTAGGCATTCCATTTCCTGATCTGTTAATCTGGGTAATTTATGCTTTTATAAATATTCAATGATTTCTCTCAGACTGTCAGATATACTAGCACATAATTGGGCAAAATATTTCCTAATACTTGCTTTAGATTGGTGTGATTTCACTCTTCATTTTTGATACTGGATATTTGGTATTTTTTTTAAATCAAATTAACCAATAGCTTATCTATCTTATTGGTTTTTTCATAAAACCAGCTCCTAGGTTTATTAGCTCAATAGTTTTTGTTTTTGTTTTGTTTTACTTTTAATCTTATTAATCTTACCTTTGATCTTTAGGATTTCCAATATGTACTCAAATGGGGATTTTTAATTTGTTTTCTTTCTAGTTATTTTTAGTTGCACGCCCAATTCATTGATCTATTTTGTTGATGTAAGAACTGAGAGACAGAAATTTTCCCCTAAGTACTGCTTTGGCTGCATCCCATAAATTTTTTTATATTGTCTCATTATTGTCATTCTCTTTAGTGAAATTACTGATTATTTCTATGATTTGTTCTTTGACCCACTTATTCTTTGGATTAATCTATCTTTCCACTTCTTTTTGTTGAATGTAATTTTTATTGCATTATAATCTAAAAAGAATACATTTAATACTTCTGCCTTTCTACATTTGATCTTGAAGGTTTTATGCCCTAATACATGGTCAATTTTTGTGTAGATGTCATGTGCTATTGAGAAAAGGTATATTCCTTTCTGTTCCCATTCAATTTTCTCCAAAGGTCTGCCATATCTAACTTTTCTAACATTCTATTTACTTCCTTTCTTTTTTATTTATTTTTTGGTTGGAGGGGGAGGTTGAGGTCTCCCACTAGTATAGTTTTGCTGTCTATTACTTCCTGTAACTCACTTTTAAGAATTTGGATGCTATACCACTTGGTGCACACGTTTAGTACTGATATTGCTTCATTTTCTTTGTACCTTTTAGCAAGATGTAGCTTCCTTCCTTATCTCTTTTAATTAGGTCTATTTTTGCTTTTCTCTGAGATCAGGATTGCTACCCCTGCTTTTTTAACTTAAGCTAAAGCATAACAGATTTTGCTCCAGCCCATTACCTTTACTCTGTGTGTGTCTCTCTGCTTCCAGCATGTTTCTTTTAAACAACATATTGTAGGATTCTGGTTTTTGATCCACTCCATTATCTGCTTCTATTTTATGGGAGAGTTCATCCCATTCACATTCACAGTTATGATTACTAACTATTTATTTCCTTACATCCTATTTTTCCTCCTGTTTATCTTCTCTCTCCTTTCATCCTTTCCCTCCTCACCAGTGTTTTGCTTCTGTCTATCACCCCACCTCAATCTGCTCTATCAGTCCTCCCCGCCCACTTCCCTGTCATGTAAGATAGATTTCTATATTCAACTTATTATGTGTATTATTCTCTCTTTGAGCCAATACTGATGAAAGTAAGATTCAAGCAATGCCCATTGCTCACCCTTCCATTTTCCCCTCTACTATCTTGCCTCTTTATGTGAAATAATTTATCTCATTTTACTTCTCCCTTCCTTCTGCTCCCAATGTACTCCTCTTTCTGGCCCCTTAATTGTTTTTTTTACATCATTCCCCCAAATTCACCTTAAACCCATACCCTCTATCTATGTATATTCCTTCCAGCTGTATTAGAGATACAATTTTTAAGAATTGCATTAGTGATACAATTTTTATGGTATACTAATTAGTGATACAATTTTTAAGAATTACAAGCATCGTCTTCCCATTCAGGAATATAAACGGTTTAGCTCTACTGAATCTTTATGTTTTCTTTTTCCTTTTTATCTATTTATGCTTCTCTTGAGTCTTGATACCGGAGATCAATTTTTTGGTTTAATTCTGGTCTTTTCCTTATGAAAGCTTGAAATTCTCCTATTTCATTGGATGACCATTTTTTCCCTTGATATATTATGGTTAATTTCACTGTATAAGCGATTCTTGGTTGTAGACCTAGCTCTTTGCTTCCTGGACGATCATGTCCCATCTTTTAATGCTGCTTCTGCTAAGTCCTGTGTAATGCTGACTGTGACTCCCTGATATTTAAATTGTTTCTTTCTGGCTATTTTCAGTATTTTTATCTTGACCTGATAGTTCTGAAATTTGGCTATAACGTCCTTGGAATTTTTATTTTGGGATCTCTTTCCTGAGATGATTGATGGATTCTTTCAATGCCTATTTTGCCCTCTGGTTCCAGGATATCAGGGCAATTTTCCTTGATACCATCTTGAAAGATGTTGTCCAGGTCCTCTTTTTTGATTATGGCTTTCAGGTAGTCCCAGGTTTCTGATCCTGTTAATCCTGAATCTATTTTCCAGGTCATTTGTTCTTCCCATGAGGTATTATTTTACATTTTCTTCCATTTTTTCATTCTTTTGAACATGTTTGATTCTTGATGTCTCATGAGAGTCATTAGCATCCATTTGCCCAATTTGAATTTTTAGGGAGTTGTTTTCCTCAATTAGCTTTTGTACTTTCTTTCCTATTTGGTCAATGTACTTTTTAAGGAGTTGTTTTCTTCAGTGGATTTTCATAACTTCTTTTCCATTTGGCCAATTCTACTTTTTAAGCAGTTGTTTCTTTTTCCAAGCAGATGACTCTATCTTCATAATTTTCTTGCATCACTCTCATTTCTTTTCTCAATTTTTTTTCCTACCTCTCTTAAAGGATTTTTGAGCTCTTCCATGAGTTCCTTCTGGGCTTGAGACCACTTTCTGGTTTCCTTGGGGTTTTACCCATAGGCATTTTGACAGTTTTCTTCTTATGAGTTTGTGTCTTGATCTTCCCTGTCACCATAATAACTTTCTGTGGTCAGATTCCTTTTTTGCTCAAATTTTTTGGTCTTTTTCTCTTCTTCAAATTTGAGCTCTGTACCTGGCATGGAAGGAGCACTGTCTCAGGCTTCTTGTACCAGGAGCTACAGGACTTGGCTGGTTTAACTGGTGCTGCATTGATGTTGTCCTGAAGCCCACAAGAGACCCTTATGTCTGGTGCTGTGCTGAAAGCGTAGGATAGGGGTTGGCTGGTGCTGCTAGAGGCTATAAGGGTCTGGCAACTTCCCTGATGCTGTACTGGGGTCCTAGTGTTGGTATCTGGTATGTGCTGAGGCCGGTGAGGTGTTTCTACATTTCGCCAGGATACACTGAAGTATGTGGGAGTCTGGCCACTGGCAGCTGCTTGTTTGCCCAGGGCTATACTGAAGCACATAGTGGTTCTCAGAGCTGGAGTCTGAGCTGGGCTTTGTTGAGGCCCAGGGGGAGGGAGGGTGGGTCTGCTGTCAGCGTTTGCCTGCTCCACCGCAACAGGGCTCAGGATCTACTGCTGGTTTGCTGAGGTGGGGCTTGCTGCTGGCTTGCTGGGATGCTTCCTGTCCTGGACTGTGCTCTCTTTTTACCCAAGACAGACTTTTTCCACCAATCTTCCAAGTTTCTTGGGCTCAAAGATTGTTTTACCTCATCTTTTTGCTGGTTCTGTTGTTCCAGAATTTGGTTTGGGGGCACTATTTTATGGTTGTTTGGAGGAAAATACGGGAAAGTTCCAGTGATTTACTGTTTACTCCACCATCTTGGCTCCCAGAAGTTCCTGTTATTAAATCTGTATGCAGAATTGTCAAAATTGTGTGACAGCAATTTGATCTTGGAGTGGGACCAATAAGAGAAAAGCATTTGGTTCACTCTGAAGTGGCATTTATGTCGGGAATGACACAGAACAAATTCCCAAAGACTGTCCCGAGAATAACTGAACCAGAGCTAAAAGGGGCCTCAACCAGTTCACCTTTGTTAATTATATCCAACACTGCCTGAAATAGATGGGCCATTAGAGAGCTGGGAAATCTCTTTGTTTAGTCAGGAGACTTTTATTGTAAATATGCTCATTAAGATTTTTTTACTTTCTTATTTCTGTCAATGACCCATCATCCATGCTTGAGACCCCAGGGTTACGTTGGACTCTCCCCCTTCACTGGTAGAGGAGGCTACTTTAAACTGAGGAAGTAAAGAGGGCAGAGGAGAGAACTCTGGAGAAGGTTTCAGGTAAAGAAGAAACACATCTAGCCAAGTATACAGAGAAGAGGAAGGAGGATGAGGTGTCTTGAAAGCTAAGGCAATGTGGCATAGTGGAAGGAGCACTAGGCTGGGGAGGCAGAGGGCCCAGGGCATGAGTCTGACACTCTGATACTTTCTAGCTATGCAACCCTGATCTAGAGCTCTTTGGGTTTCACTGACCTCATCTGTAAAATGGGCATACAACTGTTGGTCCTACCCACATCACAAGGCTCCCGTGGGAAAAGCTGTAATAATAACAACAGAATAATGATAAACAATTCCCATTTATGCAAGACTTTGCGGTCTGCAAGTGCTTTTACATACATTATCTCATTAGATCCTATGGGGACTGAGAAAAGGCCCCCTCCCTGGCCTCTCACATCTAATTACCAAGTCCTCACTACCTTCCCAAGACTCATCTCCAAGTACCTTCCACCATGCGTACCAGTGCAGCCACACAGGATAACTGACTATCCACATAGCTCAGTGCTCTCCTGCTCTTTTCCTAAGCTACTCCCTCTGTCTGGAGTGCTCTCTCCCTCCATCTCTACCCATCTTTAAAACAGTGCCTCACTGCTGGAACCTTCCCTGATGTTTCCAATCGGAAATATTTTTTTTCTTCCGCTGGCCCTATGGCTCCCTCACACTCCTATTGCATTCTATTCTGTATTTCAGTTATTGAATAGTTTGTGTGTCAAACTCATCCCCATCATAAGCACCTTCCCTTAGTGCCCAGAAGAGTGATTTGTACAAAGAAAACACTTCATAAATGGCTGCTGAAAGAATGAATGAATGTGGTGTAAATGAGTTGGGTTAAAATAGCCTTTTCAAAAGTATTCCCATTACGAAGGGGAAGCCTCCAGAGTTCAGATGTGCTTCCTGTGGCTTAGACTCTGTGGCAAGGGGGGACCTATGCTATTTATAAGTCTGCCTTGCTCCAATATCATGCATGATAAATAAGCACAAGAAACCAGCTTGCTATAATGGAAAGAACACTGGTTATGGGGTGAAAAGACCTGGATTCAAATCTTACTTCTGCTTCTTACTAGCTGTGGAACTTTGGGGCAAGTCCTTTCAACTCTCTGGGCTTCAGTTTGCTCATCTGTAAAAGGAGAGGCAGGGCGGCTAGGTGACCATGCCCATGGCACATGAGGCCTGGAGTCAGGAAGACTCATCTTCATGAGTTCAGATCTGGCCTCCAACACTTACTAGCTGTGTGATCCTGGGCAAGTCACTGAACCCTGTTTGCCTCAGTTTCCTCATCTGTAAAATGAGCTAGAGAAGGAAATGGCAAACTACTCCAGTATTTTTGCCAAGAAAACCCCAAATGGGGTCACAAATAGTCAGACACAACTGAAAAAAACATCTTAACAACAACAAAAAGGAGAGGCTTGGATGAAATGATTGATAAGGTGGTTCCCAGTTCTAATGTTCTGACCCAGATTCCATCAACCAAGGTGACCGGGGAAGTTCAATGACCCTGTTGTAAGGACTGAATTAATCAGACTTGCTCAATATCATTACTGAAAATCTATTTTCCCCCCTAAGCATAACTTAGAAAGTTACTCTAGACTCCAACACAGACATCCTCACCAAACCACATAGCGCTATAAAAACATGTGCACCCATTACATTACAGGGCAACTCCAATCTCCTTAAAACCAACCAAAAGTTATTCAAATTATGATAATCAGCCACTCCCTGGCCCCACACCCCGAAACAGCAACACCCAGTTACATTCAACTGAACCCAGCCTTTCCCATTGCTCCCTTATTCTTAAATCTTCTGTTAACTCTTTGTTCTGTTAACCTTTCTGTAAGTCTTCTATTAAAACGTTCTTCCAAGTTTCCAGGTGTCTATTTAGGAAAAGAAGGTAAGAACTTGTTTGTTTTGCTGAGTTTCACAGTCATCCAATGCCCTTCTTCTACCAGAGAAGGTAGCCTCCCACATCTTTCCACAGAACTTCAGAGACCAGGGAAGGAAGGAAGGAAGTTTATCAATGGAGATTGTCAGTTCAAAATTCACATTTTTCTATTCTTGCTTCACAGCCCTATGTAGGGGGTGAGGAGAGAAAGTCCTATTCATCCCCAGATCATAAAATTTCCTTCAAAGGAACCCATTTCTGGAATTGAAATGTAGAGAGGCAGCAAAGAGGCCAGTTATTTACAATTTACATTAGGCTGTCCTTTATCTTATACTTATGTATTCTTCAGCATTCACTAGCTCTTGTGGGAGGGAAACCGAGACAGCCTACATGAAGGAGATTTGGGGGTCAATGACATCCATAACTACTTACTAACATCTCCCACATTTCTAACGCCAACCTCAAGTCATCTTCTCCAAATTGGCAGCCTTCTGCCAATGACACTATCATTAATAAGTCACTCAAACTTCCAAATCATCTCTTGAGTCTTCCCTTTCCTTAAACCCTCATATCCAATCTCCCAGTTGAGAATTTAACAAATATTTATTAAGCACCTAGTACTTGACAGGCAATCGTGCTGGACAACAGGATGCAATGATGAACAAGAAAAGAACCCTACCATTTAGAAATAAAAACCCATTAAGACAGGCAAAATGCGCTCAGACATATCTGCACAGAGAAAGGTGTCTGACAGGGAGTTGGTGGTCCTGACTTGGAGAATGGTCCAGGCAGAGTGTATGACAGGAACAAAAGCACGTGCGTGCGCGCACACACACACACACACACACACACACACACACACACACGGAAAAAGTGAAACATGGTTGGTTTGGCCAGAATGTAAAGGATGTGAAGGGGGATACTTTGGTGTCAGATTATGCGTGGCTTTGGATGACAAGGTCTGGAGTTTGGACTTTATTCCGTGGGCAACAGGAAGCTTTTTAAGGTTCTTTTTCAAGGTCTCAGACTCATATCCACAGAATAGTACTCTAGTAGAATATATTGGAACACTCTGGGGTGAGAAGCAACAAGCCTAAAGGATCTAAAAGATGAAGACAATTAGGAGACTACTTGGAACAGTCTAAGTCAGTGGTTCTCAACCTTCCTAATGCTAGGACCCTTTAATACTCGTATGTGGGTGGACCCACCAGGAGATGGATAGAGGAGCAGTGTCTCGGTTCCTAAGACCATTGGAAATATGTGTTTTCCAATGGTCTTAGGGATCCCTGTGAAAGGGTTGTTCGACCCCCAAAGGGGTTGCGACCCACAGGTTGAGAACCACTGGTCTAAGTAGAAACAAAGGGGGCCAGGTCAGAGTTATTTCTATTCATGTTGTGAATAATAACAATACTTTAAAAGGCCACTCTATACAGGATGTCCCCAAAGTGTTGGTGCAGTTTTAGCTTTAATGGCCTTAACAGCTTAAAACTACACCAAGACTTTTGGGATGCCCTGTACTGTTTTGTTTTTTCCCATAAAAATCTTCTCTGGTGGTGAGGTACAGATGTTATTATTCCTCTCATGAATACATTAAAGCTCAGAAAGGTTAAATCACTTGGCAAATAAATGCACAAACTGAAACTTGGAACTTAACTGGACTTGAGGGGCACAACACAATCAAAGATGACTGAGGTGTTTAGCCAAGGGGACTGGACTAATGCTGATGCCATTGATAGAAAATTAATGACTCAACACAAAAGAGGGAAATAGGGAAGTTAAGAAGAGAGGAAATTTGGGGAGAGAAAAGCAGGAACAGCAAATATTGATATAAAGTGGCCCAGTTTACCAAATGTTTTCCTCAGTAACTGATATAGTGTTGCTTTGATATCTCAATTTTCCAAGTAAAACTATGTGTAGTATTTATTATATAGGTTTTCTTGAAATGGAAATTTATTGTTTTTTACTGAATCCTCTTTTATGTTCTGCTGTGTACATGGAAAGATTTTTCTTTTCTTGTTTTGTAGTTAAGTATAAAATGAATAAATTTTTTTTTAAATTTTACAGTTAAGGAAATGGGTGGTCAGAGAAGCTATGTGATTTGCCCAAGGTCACACAGCTAGTGAGTTGGTTACATCGCAGGGTCTTGTGGGAGATCTCCTGAGACCAAATCCAATATAACCCATGGCACCTAGTATGAATTTCATTTTGTATATGCCGACTTTGATATCAGTTTTGTACCATGTCCATGTGGCAGCTAGAAATGTAGGTTCAGAATTCAGGGGAGAACTAGAATTTGCTCCCAACATTATGCGCTCTTTTCCATTCCTATTCCCTAGTCCTGTCCTCTGAAGCCAAGGGAATGAGATCTCATCACTCCTTCTCAGTTAGCCCTTCAATTACTTGAAAACAAAAATAGAACATGCTCTGAGAAATTTGAAAATGGCAGAACAAATTATGGCATGTGAACACAACGCAATACTGCTGTGCCAAAGGAATGCTAAAAGACATTCTGAAGTAGTAAACTGACAGCTGACCTCTAGAGACTGTGAGAACAGGATTCAAGTCCTACCCCTCATACATACTGGATATGTGAACCAGGCAAGATATTAACCTCTCAAATGCCCCCAGGAAATTCTCTAAAACAATATAAATTTCAGCATAGTTGCCAATCTGCACTGAATTTCTTCAAGGGACATTTTCTTCACCAAGAAAATCACAGGGCTATACTGAATGAATGAATGAATGAATAAATATGAAGAATTCATAAAAACATGTAACTACTGGTATAAAAGGATAAATAATGAAAAAGCAGAGACCAAATAAACATGTACATAATGGCTCGAAGGACATAAGTCAACAAGGAGAACAGATAAAATTCTGATCAAATACAAGTCAATGTCAGAAATTTTATAACCAAGACCAAAGAACATATTTCTTTGTTCATAATCAATAAACTAATTGTTTGGGGGGGGAGGGACTTTTGGGAGTATTTGTATTAAAATATTATATGAGAACAAAATGTATCAATGCATATTTTTTAAAGTTTAAAAAAAACCAAAATTATCTGTCAGATTGCCCCTAAGTCTTCACATCCCCAGATCCTACCATATAACATAAACTTAAGGATCTTCCAGCCAATCAACATCTTTTTGAGTCTAAACTCAGTCATCCAACATGTCAGTTCCTTGCTTACCTTGGTCATCTATGTCTTCATCCAAGTCACTGACAAAAAGTATTAAACAAGATACGCTGAAGGTCATATCCCTGTCATGTCTTAATTCCAAGTTGCCTCCAACCCATTAGAGACTATTCTTTGAGTCCAGTCATTCGACCAGTCCCCAAATCCATCTGACTGTACTGTCTTCTAGCCCACATCTCTTTATTTTATATATAAAGCATAAGAGACTTTGTCAAATGCTTTGATAAAATCTAAGTGAAAACTTCCTTTTGACATGGACCCCCTTTGGTGAGATGATGAAGCCCATGAGACCCTTCTCAGAATAATGCTTTTAAGTGAATAAAATAAAATATGTAGGACTACAAAGGAAAACAACTGTACTGAAGTATAGTTATCAAAATATTTTTTAAAAAACAAGTCCACAGACCCCAGGTTAAGACGCCCTGATGCCCTTTAAAATATCTGTACCATACCAGTCAAAATGGGAAATTAGCTTAGTCTGCCATGATCTTTTCTTCATGAGGTAAACCTGGCTTTCTGTGATCATTGCTTCCTTTTCTAGATGGTCACTCTCCATCCCTTTGATAATAAATTCTAGAATTTTGTTAGGAATAGAAGTCGAGCTTATTGACCTAGTGTTCACAGACTTTACTCTCTTCCTTATTTTGAAAACTGAGAGAGCATTTCCTTATAATACCTTTCCCATTCTCCACATCTTTCAGAGCTCACTGAAAGTAACTTTACAACCATGTCTGCCAGAATTTTCATTCTAGGCAGAAAATTTCATCCCTAGGATGGAGTTCTTTTGCCCTGTGCTGTCTTGAACCCATCAGCAGAATACAATCTCCTCCAGAGCTCCTTCTGCCTCTGTAAACTCTGCACCTGGCAGAGTAGCTCCTTGTACGCAGTATACACTTAAGGGATGTCTGCTCAACTGAATGGAACTGAGGGCAACTGTTTCAAAACCCTTATTTTAAAAGATGAAGTTAAGCCCCTCAAGAAGTGAAAAGACAAGCCCAAGGTAACTTGGATGGCAGAGAGAAGACTTAACCTCAGCTCCTCAGAGTTCAAGGGCAACGGTCTCTCTGCCACTGTATGACTCTGGACAAGTCACTGAGCTCCTCTGGGCCTCAGTTTCATTCTCTTGTCTATAAAATAAGGACGCTGGACTGGATGACTTCAGCTCCAGATCTGTGATATTATGCTCTGTGATAATTTTCTTTCAGTACTAGGCTCACAGCAGATGTTCAATAAATACTTCTTGATTGGGGGATACATCACGTGGAACACTAGCAATCCATTTGGTTTGAGAAGGTACACTAGTACTACGCAGGGCCCTGATCACCTCGTCTCTAGATCCAACATCCTGGGACACAAGGGAAGATACTAGATTAACCCCGACAATCTTCACAACAAAACGTAGGACAATGAAGGACAATATATTTTGAGATTCGAAAGGTACTCTGGGTAAGCACCATCCTAGGATGGTACTTCTACAGTCAGCTGTCTTGATTAACAGTAAGATATAGCAGCACTTTAAGCGGCAGGGAAATGAGGTAGGGAGAGGAGATGGGGAAGAGCACCACAGTGGCCAGGAGCCAACCCCTTGGGGCTGGGTGGAAGAAAAAAAATGTCATCAGCAACTCACCGCCTCCATCTGTCCCCTCCCAATCTCTGTCCACTGGACTGGAAATATAAGTGCAGGGGGTGTGGTAGCAGCAGCTGCCGAAAAACGAGTGAGCTGAACATCACCCTTCCTTTTTTCTCCTACCTCAAGCCCTGGGTGTAGGTTAAACAATAGTAAAAAATCTTCAGAACTTTTAAGACTGTAGGTCACTGGAGAAAGAGGCAGAGAGAAGTGAAGGCAACCTCTTCTCTCAAAAATTTTAGGAAAAGCATTGACAGTCCCATTTCTGGAATGATTTTTTTGCTAATGACATGCCTGTAAGATGGTGGAATATATTGTCAGCTTTCAACAGCATTAGATCTGAATCAGACGACCTGAATTCAAATCCTGTTTCTACTCACTTTTTATGACTGTGCCTTTGGGGCAGTGCCTTTAGCTCCCTGTGCCTCAGTTTCCTGATCTGCAAAATGAGGGGGCTAAAAGAGATAGCTCCTTTTGAGTTCTAACACCCATAACTCTAGTTTGGGAATTCTGTGACTCCACAGACATTTTACGTGGGTATGTGGATGGGGTTCCCATGCCCTGCAGAAAATGCCAACCCCTCTGCTCCCACTCCAAATAGTTTTTGAGCCCAAGAAAGCACATAGATTTGCTGCTCCTCGTGTTATCGAGTAATTTTTCAAATTCTTACTCAATTACACATTACAGTCTTATCTACATCTCTGCAGGCCACATAGCCCTGCTTTCACGTCATGCCCACTGTGCCTCTAGGACACAAGTATCACTCCCAAATAACTCCAGCTCTCATAAACATGAGATCGTTTTACATTAAGGTTTGCAGGAATGTGGCTTTTTCCCCCTCTTGGAGGAGTGGTAAGGGGAGGGTGGTTTAGAATATGAGGGTTAAAAATGAAGTTTCTGTTTCTACTCCATCAATGATTAACTCTTTTGCTGCTGAATATGGAATAACTGAGATTTCTGGACTAGCAGTACTGCACCCCCAGGGCCAGAAGGACAGAAGAAAACAAACACGAAATAAGCATGCTTTTGCACACAAAAGGGCCCATGCTTATGAGAGCTGGAATTATGTGGGAGAGAGATTTGCATTCTGGAGGCAAATGTGAAGGCAAGATGTGAATGAAGGACTATGTGGTCTATGGAAAGACACTGATGCCAGCAAGATCTGGCCTTCTGAGGTGTGACTGGAAGTTTTATACTGTAGTTTTCATCTAGGAACAAGGTGTTTCAAGTTGATGCTATGAATGGACTAAAAACATCTATTTCATGAACTTCGTTAATCAAACTAACAGATAAAATCTATACAAAATGCTTCAATGCTTGAAGTAAAATGCTGACAGGACAAAACTGAGATAACTTACATCACCACAAATCATAGAATAAATGTGGAAATTAAGAGATAAGGAAAAACTGACTCCAACAATCTCGGAAAAAACAAAGCCTATTAGCTTCTAGATGAAGCCAGAAAACCCAAAGCAGGAGAAATAACTAGGTGGTACACAAGGTGCTTCAGTGCTGGCATCTGTCCTTCTCCCAGGGTAATTTTATATATAAAGGCATTTCTATATAAAGAAAGCCATATTAAACATATATCTATGAAGACATATGTGTGTGTATATATACATATACACACACATATGTCTTCATAGATATATGTTTAATATGGCTTTCTTATGGTTTAAT
>JAQQSV010009289.1:0-13559 GCA_028646515.1 Pseudochirops corinnae | reverse complement strand
TGCTATTCTGTTGAGCTAGGATTTAAATCTAGATATTCTCAGGCCTAATCTAGTGCCCTTTCTTTTATCCAGGTTATTTTTTCCATTGTCATGTCTCTTCAAAATATGATTTTCTCCAGTCTCCATAGTCTGAGTTCCTTCAACAAATTCTCGTCTGCCCTGATTGCCAGTCCCCTCACCACCAATTGAAATAAAGTGCTGAGTCCCAGGATGTAGCTTTGGAAGGGACTTTGGTGGTCATATAGTCCAATCCATATCCAAAAGGGAATTCTCCCCCGCACATACACTCATCCTAACAAGGGATCATTTAGCCTATACTTGAAGACCTTCAATGACAGATAACTTACTACCTTTAAAAATGAAGATAAAACATCAATGAAATGATAATACCATGCAACATTCCATAGGGAGGAAGTATTGGATGACTTGGAATTCACTTTCTGGGGTCAGCTTTCCCTGCTGATACCTACTGGGTACATGATCTTGGGTAAATCACTTCCTGTCCTTTCTTAAAGGTTTTCTTCTCTATAAAATGTGGGTAGAAATCCTTACACCAATTCCCTCATAGGGTCATTGTCAGAAACAAACCTTCCTTGAAAACCCAAAAGCACTAGAAAAACAGGAGCTCTGAACCATCCAAGACAATGCAAAGGTCAGATTTTGATGGCAGAAATTCTGTTTGCACACACATTTGCTGTTATTTGAAGTTACAAATCTCTGGAGTAAATAAAGTTAAGTCTTCCTGCAGAAGGGAGAATTTACTCCTTAAGGTCCATGGAGCCTTGCAAGAGATGTAAATACCTCCAGAGGAGCACCCATTTCATGTTTCCCCCTGGTACTCCTCCCCCTTCACCTCCCCAATCGAGGGAATCACACATTTAGCAATTAACAAAGGACAAGGTACCCTTTCAGTAACAGATGTTTGCTTGGGGTTCAGAATTTCAACTAGCAAGGCTTTGCTAGTTACTCTAGGTGCATATCAATAGACTGATATTCGTGCCTTAGAATGACTAGAACAGACTTCCTCTTACCCTTAAGATTTTTTTACCCTGGAACAGACCAGCTATACTGGTGCACTTCTTTAAGATATGAAGCCATCAAGGCCCAGAGAGGAAAAAGGGAATTGTCGAAGGTCACACAGCTGGTGAGCAGCAGTCACATCCAAACAGATTCCTCTGGTGTACCTGACAGCTGTCCCTTCCCGTAAGGCATAGTAGAAAGAGTATTGGTTTGGATTCAGCATCCAACTGGGCTCCAATCCTAAACTCTGCCACGTAGTAGCTGGGTGACCCTGGGCAAGTGACTTACCATTCGAAACCTCATTTTCCCCCTCTGTAAATTAGGCAGCTAGACTAGAAGGTTGATGTTTGAGGCCCCTTCTGATGTTCTAAAGTTCTGAGTCTTACGATATGACTGAAGTTGTTGGGAGTGGGATGTGGGAAAACAAATAATTAGTCCCACAGGCAGAGAGGCTGGTATGTTATCTGTGCTATCTATACCAGGCTACAATGCAAATTGGGCAAAACTACTAGATAACACGGGCAGCTAGGTGGTACAGTTGATAGAGCATAAGGCCTGGAGTCAGGAAGATCTGAATTCAAATCCAACTTCAGACTCTTACTAGCTGTGTGACCCTGGGCAGGTCACTTAATCCCTGTTTGTCTCAGTTTCTCATCTGTAAAATGGGACACACTGGAGAAGGAAATGGCAAACCATTTCGATGCCTTGGCCAAGAAAACCCCATGGGCATTGTCCATGGGGTCAAATACAGTCGGACACAACTGAACAGTGACAACAAATAGGTAACATAAATATTTATCACAAGGTCAAGCATTAGAAGAATAATCCATATCACAAGCAACTTTTCTAAATCCATACAAGTGATTTATTGGCTGATTTTTTAAAAAAAGTGTCAGAAAGAAAATCCCATCACTTAAAGTACTGAATCTAGCATGATGACCTATGTCTAGCCTGGACATAGTCAAACTTTTGCTTTGTAAAACTTCCAAGCCTTATGGAAATATGAACAGTTAATATCTCAAGCAACTAGTCAAAGCACCCACCATTTGAAATGGCCCCAGGAAAGGGGAATATGGTGGCATTCTTTCATGTGGCTCTCTCCTTCAGAATATAATTAAATCATGGCTACCTCATTCCTGCCCCTAATGCATCTGTGCATATGATTCAGCTCTGGGAGCAAGAGACCTTGGAGACAATTTAATACAACTCCCACTTTTTACAGAAGAGGAAACTGAGTCTCATAGAGGCTCAAAGATAGCAAATGGCAGAACTGGGGTTTGAACCCAGGTCCTCTGATTCCCCATACAGAGTTCCTTCTACAATACTGTGCTGCTGGTTTTGTTTTTGTCGAATTGTATTGACTTTATTCGGGAATAAAAGTGTTGCCAATGAGGACTTCACATTTCAGGCTATATATAGCCCCATTCAAGAGTGAGAAACAGTAGCTTTTTTCTATCAATATGTGTGTCTATAATCCTCATTAATAGGACCTTTAATAAGCCAGAAGGAAGTGGGGCCAACATATTCATAGGATCAAAGGATCAGATATCTAGAGTTAGAAGGGACAGGAGAGGTCATTTCAGTTTGACACACTGTCATTTTACAGATGAGGAAACTGAGGCCCAGAAAGTAAAAGTGACATCAGATTTTTCCTTCTGTAAGCATGGAAAAAAACTATCTGCTACTACATGTACCAATCTGTTGCTGAACCTTCTCTCTGACTCATCTGGATGCTGACAGATGCTTGGTCCTTGATCCTGAGGACTCCTTCCCCCTCTCCCTGCCATGCTTGTCTGGTTTGTAAATTGCACAGCTTCTGTTGAGAAGCCCCCCTTGGCTAATAATTTGATATTAAGCCCCCTCCTTCCATTCCAGTATGACTCCTAGCTGTTGAACTATGCTGTGGGTTCATGCAGTTATCCCCATGAGAGCCCACCAACCCCATCACACACATGGCAAAAATATTAGAGGTTTTTGTGTAGTTTCCCTGACAAAATGACAGCAAAGAGGAAAAAGGAATCTTTGACAGTGAGGATGCTTAATAGAGATGGGTAGTGAGCCAACTATTTCCATACAACCAATTTTCTTTGTGTTAAAAGGAGGAATAATTATAGGAACCAATCCAGTCCATATCAAAGGAAGCCCTCTTTGGGTGAGATGACCTTTAATTCATATTAAAAAAAATACATTTCATTGATGCCTTTAATAATTTCTTGAATTATATACTCCCCTCTCCAACTTCCAAAGATGAAGCCCTCCCTTATAATCCCATCTAGCGTCACCCAGTTGATATAAAAATGGTAGAGTGGAAATTCAAAGCCAGGTTGGAACAAGTGCTCTTCCTAATGTCCCCATCTTTGGAACTGGAGGGATCTTGAAAGTTATCTAATCCGGTGATCTCAGCTTTGAGATGAAGACCCCAAGGCCCAGAGAGATGAAGCAACTTACCCAAGGTTACAGAGGTAGTCATTGGGGGGGAGGTCATTGGCGGGGAGGAAGACCTTTAGCTTTGGTCTCCTGGCTCTGTTCTACCAATCCTTCCCTACTTTAAAGAGGTCGCTTTCCTTTTACAGCTCACACTTCTGATACCAGGGCCCTGGTTTATCTCTTGGTCCTTTGGGTCATTCGTTCCTAATGTTCTTAATTGCCTACCATGTGGTTATTTTTGTCAGTCCCGAACCTTCTCCCCCCTCTCTCGTATTTCATTACATGGCAGAGAAATATGGTAGAGAATTTCATTTTGAGTATGAAGCTTCCAAAAAGGCCGTGCCTTCCACATCATAGTCTGATATCAACAATTTTCTCTGGAAAAGAGAAAAAAGGCTGGCTTTGCTGTATTGTCTAATGCTTTATTTTTCTCTTATCAATAAATAGAAAACTCTTATACATAGTTGAATTCCCAAAGTATAGGGGTTTTTTAGTCTAGTGGGAATCTCAACTTGCCACAGTAGCCCTACAAAGCATCCTGTAAACATCCCTTCAGGGAGGTTTCCAGTCCTTCGGGAAGATACCAAATTTAATATTTTCTTTCCTTCCGCTATACAATGAGATGTGAGATGCATGTGAGATCTCATTAAATCCTAGGACATTTTAGAGCTAGTATCTTAGAGATACTCCAATCCAACCCTTCATTTTACATTGAGGAAACTGAGGCCCAGAGATGGGCAGGGACTGCTAGAAGTTCATGCAGCTGGTGGTAATGACTTGGCTTTAGCACAAAAAGAGCCTTTTCTTCTTTTTTTAAAAACAATAACTTCACTGCAGATATGGGTGTCTGATTTGTGGGTGACATAAAATTTGGAGGAATAGCTGATACACTAGATGGCAGAATTGGGATCCAAAATTATCTTGATATCTTGACAATCTGGAATGATGGGCCAAAACCAGGGAAATGAAATGTGACAGAAGTAAATGCAAAGTCTCTCTGAAATTCTCCAGATTCCCCAGATCTATGTAAATACAGAGATAGAATAGAGAGGGCTGGGTCAAGAGCAGTTCTTAGGGAAAAACATCAGGAGTGGTTGACTACAAGCCAAATAGTGCTTACCGACATTCACCACTACTGCCACCACCATCACTGTGGCCACCACTGCCACCACCAATAACAAAATGTCTGTGTTTCTCTACTTTGTGAAAAACACTGTTCCAGGCATTGGAAGAGGTCAAAAAGTAAATAAGACCCACTCCCTATCCTCAAGGGACTTGTTATCTAGGAGGGGTGAAATGGACAGAGAAATGAGCATAAACTGAAATAGACTATGATTCATACATAAGATAGGGCTAGGCTGTGTAGTTTGAGAGCCAGGGAGTATGTGTGTGTGGGGGGGGGGATTTTCTGCCTAGGAAAACTCAAAGAAAGTTTTATTGTGAAAGTGGACTCCCCTCCTTTCTGATCTTCCTCAGGTTGTTTTATTTGAGTATAAAGTATACTGTAGTAGTAGAAGTAATAAAAATAACAATCATAATAATGATTGGGATTTTCATAACCTTTTAAGGCTTGCAAAAGACTTGGCAAATATTGCTTCATTTTGTCCTCATAACAAGCCTGGGAGGTAGGTGCTGCTATTAACTCTATTTTACAGAAACTGATTTCAGGCAGAAAGACATCAAGGGACTTGCCCATGGTCACACAACTGGTAAGTATCTAATTTGAACTCAGGTATTCCAAACTCCAGGGCTAGTGTTCTATTCACATCACCACCCAGATGCCAGGAGAGATAAAGTCAGCATGACAGTCCCTACCCCAGGGGATTTGGGGGTCAATATAAGGAAACTAGATATGTTGTACATTGAGGGATATGGTGGCCTTGGCTTTGTTTTTCTGTGGTCACTGATATTAAACCACATTCTTATTTCAGTATTTCTGATTCTTTGGTGGATTTGTGATCTTAGTGATGTGGACTGTGCAATGGTGTAAATCCCTACCCAGTAAAGACAGGATTTGAGCTAGGCCTTAAAGAGTGGTTAAGGTTAGGACAGAGGCAGGGCAAGAATAGGAATTATAGGCCCAGGGAACAGAATGAGCAAAGGGAGAGAGGTGCGATTTTTTTAATGGTTACTTTCCTATGCTTCTGCCTGGGATAATGAGAATTTTGGAATTGATCAGACTTTTCTAATTGTCAGCTCCACTGACCCGAGTATCCACCACATAAAAGAAGAGAACCAGGAGAATGGGAGGGAGGGGGTGGTATGTTGCCCAGGTGGAGGGAGTATCCACATCACTGAAATTATTGAGTGTATTGAGTCTTGGAGTTAAGAGATTCAGGAGTGAAGCTTGGAGAAGCAGATTCTGGAAGCCATATTGCCCCCAGAGCATGTCTGGGCCAACATGCCCATGTAGAAAGAACATCTGCCTAGTTCGAGTCTTCTTCCTTCTTTCCCAGGCTTTTAGCACCTTATATTTGCATGCAATTTTAGTTCCTTAATGTTAGCTGAAAAGAAAGCCTGAATGGATAGAGGGTAAATGGGTAGAGGGTAAATGAGTAGAAGGGGGGCCTTGTAGTCATGAAGACCTGCATCCAGATTCTGTTTCTGACACCCAATAGCTATATGACTATGGCGAGTATGGTAGTGTGAAAAGTTCTGGCTCTGGAATCAGAGGACCAGAGTTCAGATGTTATCTCTACCACTTACTCTCTGTATGTCCTTGGGGAGTTATTCAACCTCCCTGGAACTCAATTTCCCCCTCTAAAATTTGGGGGTTGGACTAGATGGTTTCCAATGACTCTTCCAGCTGTATATACATGATTTTGTGAAATACTTTACCTCTCAGTGTCCCCAGGTCACTCCGTATGGCTGAGGAGTTACTGCTCTGTGGCAGGGGAGGGATGTCCTTCATACAAGATGCCAGGTAACCATCCTATATCAATGAAATCACAGTGCTTGACCTCTTCTCCCTCCGCCTTAAACTTGAGGAAACCCAGGGCGAGAGAAACATCTTCATCCTAACAAAGTATTAGGCATTTGGCTCAAAAGGGTCTGTTAGAATCTCAAAATTGGAAGGAACCTCAAAGAGCATCTAATCTAACCCTTAGCTGAAGCAAACATTTTCTCACAAGTTAGCAGCTCACTACCTTCTAAGCCAGCCCATGCCATTCTCTCTCTTCCGCTCGCTCTCTCTCTCTCCCTCTCTCCCTATGTCTGTATCTGCCTTTCTCTCTTGCTTACTTGTGCCTCTTCACTTTCCTATTTTCCTCTTATCTCCCTTCCCTACTTACCCAGTCTCTCTCTTCTTCCCTATCTCTGTCTCTCTGTCTCCCCTTCTCCATGTCTCTCTGTCTCTTCTCCATGTCTCTCTCTCTTTCTCCCTGTCTCTCTCATGTCTTCTTTCCCCTTCTCT
The DNA here is from genome assembly GCA_028646515.1 of Pseudochirops corinnae. Classification (NCBI taxonomy): domain Eukaryota; kingdom Metazoa; phylum Chordata; class Mammalia; order Diprotodontia; family Pseudocheiridae; genus Pseudochirops; species Pseudochirops corinnae. Next base: position 6,700 of record JAQQSV010009289.1, on the reverse strand, counting down.
CTCTCTCACTCTCTCTCACTCTCTTGCTTGCTCTCTCTCCTTCCTTCTTTCCTTCCTTCCTTCCTTCCTTCCTTCCTTCTTCCTTCCTTCCTTCCTTCCTTCTTCCTTCCTTCCTTCCTTCCTTCCTTCCTTCCTTCCTCTCTTTCCCTTCCTTCCTCTCTTTCCCTTCCTTCCTCTCTTTCCCTTCCTTTCTTCCCTCTCTCTTATACACACATTGAGCTGAAATCATCTTGCATGTAACTTTCACCCACTCTCTGTAACTACCAGCCCCCCTCCCAGATCCAAGTAGCTTTATTGTGTGCATTGCAGACTGGCATTTGTAGATGCAATGACTCAAGCAGGGGTCAGTGTTTGGAGCACTGCTCTAAGTTTGCTGTAGGAGGCCCATTGATGTTAATGGTGGCCATTTGGCCCAGAGCCCTAGAAGATGTCTTACTTAGGGCTTGTTTGGTGAGGAGGCCATTGTGGATTTAAGAGCCACCCTGCTGGGGTGACCTCACTATCGAATTTTCTCTGATGGTACTGGGAGCACAAATAAACGTCCTTCTGAAAGAGGTTTGGAGGTAACTATGCTTTTGACCAGGCTGTGTGTGATTGCCACTTTGAAAGCATTCAAGTCTCATCCATTTTCTTTTTTGTTGAAAATATCAGGCAGGTACTTGGAACAGACCCTGGGCCAGACTCCTTCGTCGTGCCATCAAGTACAGCAAGAATTACAAAGAGAAAAATAAAACGGTATCCAAAAGGATTGTAGTAGGTAGAATAAGCAAAATTGCTTATTGAAGACCTCTTGTAAGGAGAACAATAACAAATTGGAGGCAGTGTGAAGAAAGTGCAGGAGGCCTGGATTTAAATCCTGACTCCCAAATTCACTAGCTGTGTGACCTTGGGTAAATTTCTTACCTCTCTTAGTTCATTTCCTTATCTATAAAATGGGTATAATCACGCTCTCACTGCTTACCTCCCAGGATTGTTAAAAAGAAAGTGTATTGAAAACCCTGCTGCAGGACTATAGAATTCAGAGTCATCTTTGTGTTCATCATTTGGTACTAGGTCATGTAGCCGATTCTAAGAGCTCTACCATCATACCCTGGCCCAATTCTCCCTAGGACCTTCTTCTGCCTTCATTCCATCCTACCCCTAGAGTGATGAAATGGAAATGGCAGCCAAATGGGTTGGTTGGGAGTCTCTAGAAGGAAAGCATAGTTCAGAGCAGCCGGGAGCTTTAGAAGCCACCAGGTTCTATCATTTCGTTTTATAGAGGAAGAGGCTGAACCTCAGAGAGGGGCATGAGGGGAGTTGGCCAAGTACAAATGATATGAAATAGCAGGGCATAGATCTCTTGGCTTTCTCTCCAGAACCCTTTCTCTTTAAAACACTGTCTTCTTAATGCTACTTTCTTTCTACGTCAATTTTGTTGTTGTTGAGTTGTTTCAGTCGTATTCAACTCTTCTCGACCCCATTTGGAGTTTCCTTGGCAAAAATACTAAAGTAGTTTGCCATTTCCATCTCCTGCTTATTTTTTATAGATGAGAACCTGAGACAAACAGTCTTAAGTAACTTGTTCAGGGCCACACAGCTAGTAATTATCTGAAGCCACATTTGAACTCAGTAAGAGGAATCTTCCTGACTTCAGGCCTGGTGCTCTATCCACTATAGTGCCCCCTAGCTGTCCCTTCTAGATCAATTATTTCCCAGCAAATCTTTCCTGTTCCTCTCAATGATTCCCTTTTAGTAATACATATATGTAGTCAAGCCAAATAAACCAACCCTCTGGTTAGATGTGACAATAAATGCCTCACTCCACACATGTTGTTTTTCTCCTGTCTACCAAGAGGTGGGAATCATGCTTTCCCCTTGGTCCTCTAAAGTCTCAGCTGATCACTGAGTCAATTGGTATTCTAAAGATTTTCAGTGTTGTTTTTCAGGTATCTTTTCAAAATGCCCTAAGTCACCTTCCCCTACTGAATCCATAGCTCCAGAAGGGTTGCTTGGAGCAGAGTAGAATGTAAGAAACACCCAAGAGAGTCAAGAGTCATATATGAATCAAGCCTGCAAGTCAGTGGTGGGATAGTGCAGATGGCTCTGGTGGCAGACTGAGGACCTGGGTTCATATCCTAGCTTTGACACTTACTACCTGTGTGACTTAGGACTAGTCAATTCTTCTCATTTGCCCTCAGTTTCTTCATCTTTAAGATGAGAGAGTTGACCTAGATGTCCTCCAAGGTCCCTTCCAACTCCAGATCCATGATCCTATAAGATTAATATTCTCGCATTTGGCCCTGCCAACAGTGGCAGGAATAATGTAGTAAAGATATTATTCCCATTTTCTAAATGGAAAAAATGAAGCTCAGACAGGCTAAGTGACAGATGTCAAAGGGCCAGGATTTGAAAACAAGCTTCTGATTCTAGATCTAGGGTTCTTTTCTACTACCTCACAACTGACTGCTTCTCTGAATCTTAATTTCAGGAGTTCTTAACCTCTGTGTGTATGTGATAGACCCCTTTGGCAATCTGGTGAAGCCTCTGGACCCCTGTTCAGAATAATTATGGCAAATGCTCAATTTCAGTTAGTAGACAGTGAAATTGTAGACTGCAGATTAAGACTCCCTGCTCTAGTTATTATTATTATTTATTATGATTATTACTGTTATGCTCTGCTGTGCATATAGTAGGTGCTTGAATTGAATTCCCAATCATTTCAATTCCATTAGCTCTTTAGGGTTTCCCAAAAGCTTTTCTCCCCATGATCCTGTGACCTTTACGTGGCATGAAATACTTGTTCAAGTCAGCCTCTTTCCTCTGGGCTTCGGGGTGAATTCAGTGCAAATAAAAGGCCTCCTAGGCTACAGTGGAAACCAAATGGAATTTCCAGGTCACATTTGGGAGCAGTGATGAGTCATGGGCATCTACCTTCCTTCTGGTATAGCACCCCTATTCCTAGCTACCTGGCTGGTGATGCCACTGTTGAGCACTTTTCTGGGACTGTGGAACTAGAACTTGGCAATTCACAGATGCTTATCTAGAAATGGACCTGTTGTTTCTGTAAGTTTCTGGCCTTCACAGCCCTTGATCCCTTTACCAGGTTACCAGTCAATCAGGCAATGACTTGAGGAAGGTTGGTGGGGTATCATGGTCCTTGGACTTGCAGATCATACTGCTGGATAAACAGTCTCCTGGAAATGGCACAGGGATGGACCTTCTACACACATATATTGGGTAGTAGCTCTAGCTGAATGCTGAGATGGGTCTGAGCTGAACCAGAGGATAGTAGGAGAGATGCGACTTGGGAGATGGCATGTGTTTTCAGCAATTCTAAGTTGTCCTTTGCCACCAAAGACCCTTAAAACCATACAGATGTGGTGCAGCATAAAGAGCTCTAGTGTGGGATTTTAGACCCAAGCCATGTGACCTTGGGTAAGTCACTTGTACTCTTTAAGCCTTAGTTTCCTCATTTACCAAGTGAAGGTGATAACATATGCCCTTCCTGTCCTATAGAACCATCGTGAGGACCCGATGAAACAGAATCATAGACAGAGAATCACAGAACATCCAAGCTAGCAGAGTCAGAGCTGTCTTGTGTATATTTCTGTTTTTCCTGTCTTTAAGGCTTATCTATGCCAGTCCCCCAGTTTATAGAAGATAAACTGGAGGCCCAGCGAGAGGCAAGTGGCCTGTATGTGGATATACTTTGCAAATTATAAATCATTATACGTACGTCTGGGATTGTCAGAAGTTTAAATAATGAATGTCTCTCAACTGACAGTGTACCCTGTGTGAGAGAAGAGCGATGTCAGGGACCATCTCCAGGTACCTAGTCCTTTGTCCTCAAAACATCCTTCCAGATAAGGTGCCTTCCACCAAGCCCAGGCTTTTCCTGATAAGAGAGCTGGTTTCAGATTTTCAATGAGTTCTATCTCTCAAGACACAAGCTTTGCATCTGTTTTGCATTCAAATGTATCCCGGGACAAGACTGTATGGTTCTTTAATTCCCCTTCCAACACACACAGGCCTATGGAAGGAGGTGCTGAGCTAGCAAAACAGCAACTTGCCATTTGTTTTCCTGAAATTGCTAATTTAAAAAAATGGCAGTGAGGTGAAATGTGGCACCAAATGCCTCTTTCACAAGACTCCAGCAACACAGGCCCATATGGTCTTGTCAAAAAGAAATCTAACACGATTCCAGCATTCTAATTGACAAGCTGGAGTATGGCCAGAGGAGGGGAACTGGGAATGGAAACTGTGCCATACGAGGATTAGTTGCAGGAACTAGGAATGTTTACCCTAGAGAAGAGAAGGCTGGGGGGTGGGGGTGGAAAATGATGGCTGTCTAAGTATTTGAAAGACTGTCATATGGAGGAGGCCAGAACTAGGCCCAGCAGGTAGAAGTGGCAAAAACCCGATTTTGGCTCAGCATGAAGGAGAACAGCAAACTCCTCAGCATGCAATTCAAAGCCTTTTACGAGCTGCTCCTTAACTGCTTTATCTCCATTCCAACCAGTCTGCTTGCTACTCCCCCCACTTTCAGCTCACCTCTTCCCATCTCCATAACTTTGCTTACCTACTTCTTGATATTGGGTTGCCTTCTTCCCACTCTTTGCCTGTGACTTTGCAAGCTCACTATGAGCCACTTGTGTAACATGGAATCTCAGAAACCCAATGAGATCTTGGGGCTGCATCAAGAGCTGTAGAATAGCTTCTGGAAGTAGGGTGGCTATTTTCCCACCATCCTCTCCTTTGGTCAGACTGCCTCTGGAGCACTGTGCTCAGTTCGAGGTGCCATGTTTTAGTAGTACCTTTATAAATTGTGGATCATCTAGGGAAAGACAACCAGAATGGAGAAGGGCCTTGAATTTCTGCCATATGAAGGTTAGTTTGAGGAAAGCAGAGATGCTTAGCTTGGAGAAGATTAGTGGAGGTAGGGAGGGTATGGCTGTTGTGTTCAGGCATTTAAAGGACTGTCTCATGAAAACACAATTTGATTTCTTCCGTTGGACTTGAGAGTACAATACTAGGAATAAGGGGTGGGAGTTCCAGAGGCCTGACATCATGAAGTACTCTAGCAATGGAATGGGCTGCTTCTAGAGAGAAGAGGGATCCTTTCTTTTTCCAGCTAGAAATTGAACATTTGGGGTATGGAGGTGATTCTGGATAATGTCTGGCAGCTGAGAAGTCCTTTGTGTCTAGGTCTGGCTATTGTGTCTTTCATAGGAGGACCTTAGCGTGAAGGCTCCTTTCATGACAATGTCAGCCTTCAAGTGATGAATTTTTCTGGCCGCCACAATTTAAGAATAGTGTCAGATCCTAGGTCCCAAAAGGGCTGAGATATACTTAGAAGGAGGAGGTGCTGATGGCTGTATCATTGAAGTAGGCATACTGACTCCTGTCTACCTAGTCAACTCGTATCCCCTGATATGCCAGAGCCTTGAAGCATTAGATGGGTGTCTGCTTGTAGAAATGTCTGATACTTCACTGGGAAACACTGGTCAGGGTATACATCTTTGGTGGAACAGCAGTCCTTAGTAATCTACAAAGGAAGGAGTCTGGCTGCATACCAAAAATAGTTTGAATCTATATTGGGCTGACCTTGGGCAAGTAACTGAACCATGTGGGTAGGACGTGAAAGAGGCAGGAAATGATTCCGGATACTCCTCCGACTCCAAAGTCATTGGTGAGTCATTGTAGGACTTTGTCACCTTGAACAAATTACTGTCTCTGATCCCATTTCTTCTTCTTTTTTATCTTTTACTTTACTTTTTTTTTTTTTTACAAAAGCCTTATTGCATCTTTTTGCAACATTTTTACATTTGTGTTTTTTTTTAAACATCCCCTTCCCTTCCCACATGGAAGCTTCCTTTATCACAAAGAAGTACAAATGAGCAAAACAAATCTATATATTGTTTGTGTCTGATGATGAACACTTCATTCTGCAGCAATCCACCTAAAAGGGAGCTGGGATATTTCATAGTCCATCTTCAGAAGTTAAGACCAGTCATTTATTGCACGATCTTAGTTCTGATGTCTTTTGGTATTGATTTCCTTTACAGCACTGTAGTTACTGTGCAAATCATTCACTTGGTTCCACTTATTTCACTCTGAATCAGTTCATACAAGTCTTCCCCGTGTTTCTCTGGATTCTTCATATTTGTCATTTTTCAATGCACAATAATTAGTATTCAAATATATTCATTTGCCACAGTTTGTTTAGCCATTCCCCAGTTGATGGCCACACATTTTGTTCCCAGTTGGTTGCTACTACAAAAAAAGTGCTGTTTTGAATATTTTGTTATATATAGTATCATTTTGCTGGTCTTGAACCTCTTTGGGGGTACCTGACATTAATGACATCTCTAAGTCAAAGGGCATGAACAATTTTGTCACTTTTCTAGCATACTTTGAATTTGTCTTCCGGACTGATTGAACCCACTCAGCTCTGCCAAGAGCAGATTAGTGTTCCTGTCTTCCCATAGCCCTTCAACATTGCCTTACAGGGCTTTTGTGAGAAAAAGTACTTTGTATGTACAGCCCTAGAGCCATGGGATGTAGTATTATCCAAGTGCAAAGAAAAGTTTGATTTAGAGCTTATTCAGAAATGAACAGAAAAAGAAAAGCCTAAAAGAAAATAAAAACAAACCCTTTGAGCTCAAAAACTTTTAAAGTTAATTTCAATAGGAAACACTTTGATTTAAGAGAGTAAGTT
>JAQQSV010009288.1:0-13559 GCA_028646515.1 Pseudochirops corinnae | reverse complement strand
GAAGCACCAACATCTGGGTTTTTCACAGCCGGGGGGCTCAATGGCTGCCCAGAGTCTCTTCTGGCCAAATCACACAACTCTTCTCAAAGTGAGCCCCAAACCAAAACCTCACATCAGGGTGTATATATAGCCTTCTCCTGGCTTGGAGAATGTCACAGCCCTCTGGACCCACTGCCCAATCACAAAGCTACAAGGCACGGGCATTCCTGAAAAACAAGCCTGGTGCCACAGGCTCCACGTGACCACATTCAGCCTATTAGGGAACAGAGTATACTTTCAAATCTTGGAAGGTTCTCAGAGTCACGTAGCCACTTTTAGCAAAGGGCCTAGGGGCAGGGAAGATCTTCAGATTCCCATAACAACAAGCCATCCAGGAGAAGCTGTGGCTGGAGCTTTAAGGAGAACAGATCACTGGCAGCTGTGGCAGTTTCCAGAATTACCACCCCATAAGAGCCAAGGACAAAGGGAAAAGGTCAGTGGAACTTGTTTAAATTTGAGGGAGAAGGTCAGGCCGACTGACTCCAGAGCTAGGAGCAGTCTGAAGCGGTGGCCTTGCAGCTGCCTCCACATGGCTGCTTCAGAGCTCATAGCCTGCAGATTGCAGGGGGGGCAAGTAATTATTCAGAGGCTAAGTGCTCTTGCCTTGAGCTGCCTGGTTTGGAATCCCGGTCTTGGGTGGTGGTCCTGAGGTGCATTTTCAGTGAGCCAAAGCTGGTGGGGGTTGCAGAGAGGGCGGCCCCCTAATACCTCTGGCAGCTGTGAAAACTCCAGCAATTTGGGACAGAGCTCTCCCCTCTGAAAGCAGAGTCCTACTGAGCCCAAAAGTCAAGTAACTGATTGGCAACATGAGCAGGCAAAGGAAGCAAAGAAAGCTGAGCAATTCAACTTTAGATTCCTTTTTTGGGGACAAATAGAATGAAAGCATGGAATGGGAGAAAGACAACACAGTCAGAACTCCTGCACCAAAAGCTTCCAAGTAATATGTAGACTGGTTACAAGTCATAGAGGAGAGTAAGAAGGATTTTGAAAACCAAATGAGAGAAGTGGAGGAAAAATTGGGAAGAGAAATGAGAATGATGCAAGAAAATCATGAAAAGAGAGTCAAAAACCTGACTGAAGAAAATAACACCTTAAAAATAGACTAACTCAAACGGCAAAAAAGGCCCAAAAAGCCAATGAGGAGAAGAGTGTCTTAAAAAGTCAACTTTGCCAGATGGAAAAAGAATTTCAAAAGCTTTCTGAAGAAAATAATTCCTTCAGAATTAGAGTAGAGCAAATGGAAGCAAATGACTTTAGGAGAAATCAAGATACTATTAAACAGATCCAAACAAATGAAAAAATAGAAGGCAATGTGAAATATCTCCTTGAAAAAACCACTGACCTGGAAAATAGATCCAGAAGACACAGTTTAAAAATTGTTGGACTACCTGAAAGCCATGATCAAAAAAAGAACCTAGAAAACCATCCTTCAAGAAATTCTCAAGGAAAATTGCCCTTATATTTTAGAACCAGAGGGCAAAATTGAAAGTTTTTGCAGCTTCTGGAGCTATTAGGAGGCTGCTGCAGCCCCCACCAGCTTTAGCTCACTGAAAACACACCCTAGGACCATCACCTAAGACCGTGATCCGGATCCAGGCTGCTCAATGCAAAAGCACTTAGCCTCTGAATGATTGCTTGGCTCTCCTGCAGTCTGCAGGCTGGGAGCTCTGAAGCAGCCACATGGAGGTGGCTGCAGGACCGCCACTTCTGCAGCTTCCTTGCCCAGGAGGCAGTTTGGCCACACTGCTTTTCTCCCCCCAATTTAGCTGAGTTCCACTGACCTTTCACTTAGTCCTTTTTCTTATGGCTTGATAATTCTGGAAACTGCCATAGCTGCTGCTGATCCACTCTCCTGAAGGCTCCAGCTGTGGCTTGTCCTGGCCGCCCTGGTGCTGAGCTGTGGTTTCAGGCTGAGCTGGTTTCGGCTCCCAGCGTGCTGCAATGAGCCCTTCCTGCTGAGATGCCTTTGGCGGGAGATGTGTTTTTCTGTATTTTTGTGAGTTTTGGGGCCCTAAAATTTGTTTAGAGTCATATTTTATGGGTATTTGAGGCGGCTATATCAGCCTGTCCACTTCTGCTAAGGTAGCTAACATGTGTTGGTTTGACTAGTTATCATCAGTCAAGTCTTCTTTAGCAAATAGAACACACGGACATCATGTTATTCGGACTTTTACCCATTTCCAGGTAGCTGTATGATTTATAACTTACTATTTGTGTACATTGTCAAGGCTGTGTGGTAGCCAGAGGACTAGGCCATGAGAAATGGGTTCCAGAATATTCCAGAATCTTTCACCCACTTATATCAGCCTTTTCATCCCGAAAGAATGTAAATTCCTTAAGGGCAGGAATTATTTTGTTTTGGTCTTTGTATTCCTAGCACCTAGCACAGGGCTTGGAGCATAGCAAATGATTAATAAATACTTATTAATTGATTGATTGAAGAATCCTTGATGCTCCATAGCAATATATATTCTCTCCTTCTCTTGACGCCTAGAGTACTTAATGCCTATGCTACTCATTTGGTGTTTATAATCATCTGCCTTTTACCCTTTATTTTCATGTATGTGTATATGTATATATGTATACATATATGTATGTATGCATATCACCCCAAACTAAATTATATGTTGAAAGCCAGACCCTATATCTTATACTTCTTTATATGCCCATAATAGCATGTACATTACCTCGAATGCATATGTATATATATTTTTTATATGTGTATATAAAGTATAATATATAGTTTAAATTTTATTCAGATCTATGCTTTAGTGTTTACTGTGAAAACTGTACCGATACAGTGCATCTGCAGTTTTTTTCTTGGGCCTCAAGAGGATAAATGACTTGCCCATGACCACATGGCTAATAAATGTTAAGGGCAGGACTTGAACCCACCATGCTACTTCTTAGAGGAGGTACTTAATAAATCTTTAGTGATTGACTGGAACCCGCTTCTCCTGTCTCATGGTCTAGTGCTCTGGCTACCACACAGCCTTGACAATGTACACATATAGCAAGTTATAAATCACACAGCTACTTGGAAATGGGTAAAAGTCCAAATAATGTGATGTCCATTCATAAGAATAATAGGGCTGTTTGAAAACATGCCCTAGGTTCCTCACTGCAGTGTTCATCTGGGAGACTTTCTGACATGTTTATGTGCACACGTTGGACATGTACCCAAGAAGCGAAAAGTAACAATTGACTTTCTGGCTTGAAAGTTGATCATTATATTCTCAGATATTTCAAGGAATGAAGTAATGACTTCAAGATCAAGGGCATTTTCCTTTGGGTCTTCAATTATTTCAATTTCTCCTGGCATTGGCCTCCACCCACTTCTCCTGAGCAGTGTCTACCAGACTGACATGACACTGGAAAAACTTAGTCTTTCTTCCTCTCTCTGAGTGCACGTTTCATGCATTAAATTGGTTTAATCATTTAAACTTTTACTATACAGTTTGGCAATTGGTACATAGCAGAATTGCATGTTCTCAATTTAATGCATTTAAAATGTATTTAAGTGGGTTCCAATGAACTTAGTCATTGCTATTCAAATTCAAGGACCATATTTCAAGGAACAGGGTTCAGATGGAGAGATGATGTGAGTAGTGGGTAATAAGTGAAAACCATCTATCAAGACACATTGGAGGCTAAAACAGATGGTGAAGAAAGGGCCTTGGGTATATTTCCCCCGCTCCTGAGAGAACCTACCCTTCCCCTTTTCCCCAGCAGGCATACATCCTGGCTAGTGTCACCCAACAGTTCCTAGCTGATGTTTCTGCTTTTTTTAAAATCGCAGAGAAGTAGAAAACTCACCTGTTTCTCAGACCTTGGATCATAAAATTGGAAGTTACATGGACAAAAAGCTGAGACCAGATACCAGGGTCTCTGAGCTGAACTTACCACTTAGAGGGCACATGCCAACTCAATGGGCACTGTGGTGTGGCACACACCCTTTGTATCTAGCATGTGATAAAGAGGCCTTTGTAGATGAACCCATGGAGAAAGAAGAAAATTCAAAGCAAAAGGCAAATAGGTAGGTGAGACTTATCTCCATCACCCTCACCTTTTCCCCTTACTAAGCACCCAATCCACATGCCTTGGCCATCATTCAATTCTCATTGAGCTTCCACAGTCCACAGACTGTTCTCCACAGTCATGTTTTTTATTCTAGAAACATCTTTCTCTCCTCCTTCTCCCATCTTAACCCCTGTTCTGTGCCCCTGTAAAGTTAATCTGATAAACTAATTTATACAGGCATTTATGGGTGATGTTTCCCTCTCTCCCACTACTGTATAGTATATCCATTGGAAAACAATCTCCTTGAGATCAGGGACTATTCAGTTTTATGTTTATCTCCAGCAGGGTCAATGCACCCAGGAGGAACAGTGTGAGGATGCTATGAGAAAAGAAGTACACTGGGTTCTCTGCAGTTCTCTAAGTGTGAGTTGCCTTGACTATGGAGGTGTTTTCCTTACATTTAAACCTCTCTACTGTTTACTCTATGTGTATGTTCAGTCTTCCCACAAATTCTGTTTTTATGGGAGAGTGAACCCCAGGTTTATGAAGAAGTGTCTTGCTACTACTGTTCCCAATATCCCTTGCTTCAGTAAATGCCCTTGCTTCAAGGTAATTATGTCTACTGGCTTCCTGCTCAGGATAAATCCATTAGTTTCAGGAGTGTAGGTTCACTGGATACATTGAAGCTGTGATAGATATACCCTGGGAGACCCAACCAATGAGTGAGAATCCAGGGAAAAGGTTAGCAACCCAGAGGGGATACTAGACTACAGGCATATACCTTCCCCACCCCAACCAGGAATGTCCTTGAGTGGCAACCTTTCATCTCCCTCTCCAAGGCAAGAGCCCCTTCCTGATCGTCTTTTCCCCATTGCTTTTGTTCACTTTTCCCAAGACCTTATTCTAGTTGAGAGAGGAAGGAAATTACTATTCCTTCTCTTTTTCCTCTGGTGCCCCTTTGTCTCTTATCTCCTCTCTCCCTCAACCTCCCAGTGAAGAAGCTCCCTCTACCAATGCAGATCAACAATTGTTGAGCAATTCACAATCTTAGATAATTACTTAGGGCACTAAGCGGTTAAATGATTTTCTCAGGGTCACACAATCAATATATGTCAGAGGAAGGACTTGAATACAGGTCTTCCTGACTGCAAAATCTATTATCTATCTACTATTCCATGCTTCCTGGCAAATAACAAGGGCTCAATTAATAAATTGATTGAATTACAAATGGTAAGGATTTTAGACAATGTGGTAGTTGGTGAAGGACACTTTTTTGATTAGAGACACTTTCTCTTAGATGGGACTGTCTTTTGCCTTCCTTTGTGTCCCTAGTACCTAGTACAATTCCTAGCACACGGTAGACAACAAACACTAGTTGACTGACTGGCTCCTTAATTATACCATATAAGTAGTTTCTTTCTCTGCCTGTACATAAATATTCCTAAAATCACAGATGAGGCCAGCTGATTCATTGCTCTCTTTATGCAGATCAGGAAACAGAGGTCCAGAGAGAGGTTAATTAACTTACCCCAAAGTCTTCTGGTTAACTAGTGGCAGAGCTAGGACTGAAAACCAGATCTCAACTTCTGATTCATTGTTCTTTCCACTACACAATTCTGCTGGCTCTCTTTACTCTTGGCATATACAAGTGGTGATTGCAAATATAGATTGAAGTGGCTTCTTCAGGATGAGTCAATATCAGCTCCAGTCAATGGAAGTTCATAAGAGATTTCTTCAAGAGGAAGATAAAAGACCGAAACTGAAACACACATACTAGTTATCTGACCTTGGACAAATAACTGAACTTCTCTGGGTCACGTTTACCTCATCTGTAAAATGAGGGGTTTGGATTAAGTGACCTTGGCCTAGAGACAGTCACTTCTAGCTCTAAATCTAGGAGCCTCTAAGCCTATGAGAGCTGAGTCAGCACCCAGCCATCTTCAGTATTAAAAACAAGTGACTCACTAAATTAAGTGAATGATCAGTAGTAAGTAGCTCCCTGGGAAGTTGGAAAATCAGGGTGAGTGAAAAGGGAACATAGAGCTCTCCAGATGATCAGGGTTCAGAACTTAAGCATTTTCTTTATATAGGAAATGGTAAAATACTTGGTTGACTCGCTTGAGTCCGGCTCTATCTAGGAGTTCTAAGCACAACAAAGAGTTTCAGAATAGGAAGAGACCCCAGCGACTATCTAGTACAATTTATGAGTTTCCAGGGACCTCTTCTATAATGTTCATGACAAAAGTCGATCCAATCTTGCCTTGAAGATGTCCATGAATGGAAATTTCATTACATCCTGAGGCAGTGTTTTCTACTTCAATTCAATATCTCCTAAGCAATTTCAACATGTAAGGCACTATGCAAGATACAAAGGCAAAACCAGAAGAGTTCTAGTCTTCAAGGAGCTAGATAACACTTATGCAGCTAAGTAATGTAATCTGAAGAAGAAAGGGAGGAATGGATTGTTCAGGATAATCTGAGCAAAAGCACAGAAGCCTGGAGATGGAACATCAAGTTTAAAAAACAGTTGGCAGGAAAGTGTGACTGTCAAGTAGAATGCATGAAAGAGAATAACACAAAATCATTTGGGGAAGATTGGTGGTAAAGAAATGTTGGAGGACTTTAAAAACCAGGCAGAGTACTTGGCATTTTATCAAAGAGGCAATATGGAGCCAATGAAGTTTTTAAGTAGGGGAGGGTGATATGGTATGACCTATGAATTAGGAATATTAATTTAGCAGCTATGTGGATGGTAATGAATTGTAGAAGGAAGATATTGAAAATGGGGAAAAGAGATTCTTATAATAGTTTAGGCAAGAAGTAAACAGGCACTGAACTGGGGTGGTGATATAGGAGTGAATAGAATGGAATCAGAAAGACCTGAGTTCAAATCCAACCTCAGGTACTCATTAGCTGTGTGACCCTGGGCAAATCACTTATCTTCTGTATGTATCAGTTTTCTCATTTGGAAAATGGAGATAGTACCTACTTCCCAGGGTTGTCATGAAATGAGATAATATTTGTAAAAAAACTTAGCACTTACTACTGTTTGGCACACAGTAAATGCTATTATCATTATTGTTATCATTATTCTGATTGATTATTATTGAAATGAAGAGAAAGGGAAAAATGCTGTGGAAGTAGTAGCAAAGTAGTAGCAAAAAGACTTGACACCTGATTGGATATGGATATGGGTGAGCAAGATGGAAGAATCAAGGGTGAATTCATGGTTGTGAATATGGGTGACTAGAATAATAATAGTAGCTTCAAAAGAAAAAGGAAAGTCAAGAGAAGGGGTTGACTTATTAAGAAATAGGGTGAGTTCTGGTTCTCAGGTTGAGGATCTGATGGGGCCATCCACATGGAGGTGGCTAGCAAGAAGTTAGTATAACAGAATTGGAACTGAAGGCAGAACTTCATAGGGGATAAAAGGAGTAGAGATGATAATTGAACTCTTAGGAATTGATAAGACTCCCAATGGAGGGAGTATAAAGAGAGAATAGAAGAGGGCACAAGACAGATCTTTGGGGGATATGCATACTCAGGTCATGGAAGATGGATGATGATTTAGCAAAAAAGCCTGAGGAATGGTAAGATGTGTATGAAGGAGAACTAGAAGACAATAGTACCACCAAAGTCAAGGGAAAAGAAAATATTTGGGAGGAAGAGATGGTTAACAGTGTCAAAGCTGTAGAGAGTTCAAATAGGATAAAAACTAAGGAAGACCAGTGGATTTAGCAATTGCTTAAAGGATTTTTCTAGTCTCACTAGTCCTTTGCTTCTTAACTTATTATAATATTTAATCCTGAGTTCTAGGGTAATCTAAGGTTATGGTTATATGTTTCTTCAATAAATAATAAAATTTCAACAAAGCTCTTAAACAACTAAGTTTAGAGTTCCCATAAGTTAATAGTATAGTATTTATTTAATAAACTGGAGAAACCTCCTTTCCTAATAGTAGTTACACTTGTCTCATTATATATCGACTCACTTAGTCTCCCAGAATTAAACATTAAAGTTATTTATTCATAATGAAATAAATTGTCATATGAAATCATAGATTCTTATTTACAATTATTAGCTGTGGAAAAATATCACTACTAGAATCACCTCCAATCCTCCTAAAAATGCAGATCATCTTCAGTCTATGAAAAGAGTACCATACCATTTCATTCACTGAGGAAGCCAAGCGAAGTCTCTTCCCAAGAATTCTCTGCATTTTCTTCTTAAGTTAAGCTACTTCATGGTGGAAAAAAGACCTCTTTCTTTTGCATCTTCTCTTTAACCATGACAGGAAAATAGTCTCTTTAACTTTTGTTTGTCATTCCAGAGTAGGTCTCTGGATTCATTCATAAAATTCTCTTTATCTCTTTCTTCATAAAACAGCAAGTGACTTCTCATGTGAAAGAAGTTTCACCTTACCTTCTTCTTCTGCTTTCTTCATGGTTTATCTTATATATCCTCATAGATAAAAGCTAGAAATGCATATTCTCTCTGATTCCATAGGGAGAAGAACCTAATGGAATGACAATTACAACTATAACTCCTATGTAACTTCCATGCTCCTAAAGAGACAACAATAGTATCTATAGTTTATATATGAGAGTTTCTGGAACAGGTATTACAAAGTAATCTTGCCTAGAACAGTTTCACTTAAATGATAGAGTTGGAAGTGAGATTTCAAAAAAGCTGAAAAAGGAGTGGTAGGTGAGGACGTAGAGGTAAAAAGTATAGCAATGTCTCCTATGTAGGACTATTGCTATGAAAGAAAGAAGAGCCCCATGATGATAGCTTGAGAAGACAACAGGAATATATGAAAGGTTTGTTGTTGTCCTAAGAATGGGAAAAACATGGCCATGTTTCTAGGCAGTAGGGAAAGAGCATATAGATAAGATGAGATTGAAGATAAACAAGAGTGAAAGATAGAAGGGTCAAATTCTTGCGGGGCATGGGAGTAGCAGCAGAAGCAGAGGTAGGGAGTTACTTTTAATTATCTCTTCCTCAAAGATTGGAGGAATAGAGTGGGATAGAAAGTCTTAAAATTATGAAATAAGAAAGAAAAGGGAGCTCACAATACAGTAATTATTTTGTTTTCTAAGTAAAATAGGAGGCAAACTTCTCTACTTGGAGGAAGAAAGAATAAAGTGGGTAGCAAGCTTGAGAAGAGTAAAGTCCCAACCACTACTGTGGAGAGTATAATAGTTGACATGTTGTTCAGTCACGTCTGATTCTTTGTGATCCCATGTGAGGTTTTCTTGGCAAAGATACTGACATGGTTTGCCATTTTCTTCTTCAATGGATTAAGGCAAATAGAAATTAAGTGACTTGCCCAGGGTCACACAGCTAATGAGTATATGAAGCTGGATTTAAACTCAGGTTTTCCTGACCCAGCACTCTATCCATTGAGCCACCTAGGTGCCTCTAACATAACAAGAGTCACTAGAGAATAATAAAAGAATTGTCAAGGGGCAGTGAGTGTCCAGTTGAGATCAGATCACATAAATTTGTAGTGTGCCCAATCTATATGGTTATATGACTTCCCCTACCAGTGTTCAGCAGCACAAGAATATAAGCAATAAGGAGAATGTTAGGCGTACTTACTCTGCCCTATTTCATCTAACCGTCTGAGAAAAACAAGTCTTTGCCTTTAGAAGCCACTGAATACCTAAATGACAGCTTCTTGCCATCAGGACCTGTTTTAAGACCAGATTCTAGTAGTGATCCCAACTAGGAATTAAACTCTTATTTCACATGTGGCTTATCATTTGGGTTTATGTCATCCTTTTATATCTTTAGATGAGGCAAAGGTATTGGCACTGCGCTGGAGTTCAGTCCAGTCTCTGAGAACTGATCATCACACATTACTGACTTCATATGCCTTCTCTCCTGTGCTCCTTGGTGTTTAGAGAAAGAACTGGCTGACCCCACTGCCTCAGTACAGGTGGTACCCTTCATCATCAACAAAATCTTGGAGGATTCAATTGGTACTTTCCCTATGTTGTACAAATTCTTACCTGCTCCTCCCCTAGTTCCTATGATTCAGAGTTTCCATTTGCTAAGGCCAAAACGTTCTTCCCATGGAACTATTTCCTACAGTGACATCCACATCTAGCTCAGGTTTCCCCTTCCCAAATCTCTTCCCTGCTCTGCCCTCCTTTTCCAATCTGTCATCTGTAACCTCCACACTATGCTTAACAATATCTTCCTCTCATACTTCTTAAACCTTGTGCTAAAGGAAACATTTAATGGTGCCTGACACACTGCTCCAGCAAGAGGGGTTGGCATATTTCAAACCCATAACTGATATTTCTAGACCCTCCCTCTTCCACTCACAAATTCCCTTTCTATGAAGTTCATTTGAATCCTCCATCAACATCATCCAGATCCTCATAGCTATTACCTCCCAGCCTCCAGATTACTTTATAGTGATTTAAAATAGGGTGTGGCAATCAATACTTTGTTCCAGAGTGCTAACATTTAGAGTCAGCATCTTGATTGCTTTTAATTCTTCACAAGCAATAGAACTAATTGAATTTAAGACCAAGTTAGCAAGAATAGTTAAATTAGGAATCTAACCAGTGGTGACTCCCTCTCCCAAAGGGCACCAATTCAGACTTATCCCTACTGTGCTCCCACATTAGTTTCATAACATATATTCTAATAGTGTCAGAGAGTCTCTTATGCCCAATTTTGAGATGCTTCTTGCTTTTTGTGAATAGATTCATTTTGTGCACTTTTGCTTCATGTTCGAAGATTGCTAATTGTGACTCATTCTCCATTTTTTCTCAAGAAATTCACTACCTAATTCATAGTCATCTTCTCCATTCCAAACCTTGACCTCATCCTTGGATGCTGCAAGATATATGTTGATGTTCCTTTGAATACTTTGAAATCTCAAACGAGAATATTCAGTTCATTACCTTCATCAAACTCAATGAGACATATATTTAATCTTTATCCACAAGGATTTTCATGCCCTAAATTTTATCACCCATGATTATACTACCTCCATGATCCTGAACACTTTTTCTAATTATAACCACCTACTTTACCATCTCTCTCTTTGTCTCACTCTCCTAAACCTATTCTTTGTCTTCTGGTTTCATCAATCCTCTCTTTTCTTTTAGTTCAATGACCCCTGCTCTGGCCTTACTTTCTTTACTTTACGATCTTGACTGTATAGTTGAGTAGGTCAATCACACACACACACACACACACACACACACACACACACACACACACTGCCCTTTATCTTTAAAATGCTCTCCTCTTGTTCTGCCAAAATTCATTTCTTAACATACTTTCCTTAGTTAGAAATATGGAAGTGATGATACCACTGTAATCCACCTTCATCACCTATCATTTTGAGTTATTTGTTCACTTTTGTGAATTATGGATTAAGAAGTTGGATAACATCCAGAGGATGGCCACCAGGATGGTGAAGGATCTTAAGTCATGTCATCTGAGGACAAGTTGAAGGACCAGGATATGCTTAGCATGGAGAAGAGCAGACTAGCTGAAGGGTGGAGAAAAGAGACATAACAGCTGTCTTCAAGTATTTGAAGGGCTGTCATATGGAAGAGTGATTAGACTTGTTCTATTTGGCCCCAGAAGATTAAAAATCAGGATTAATGGGGGAAAGCTACAAAAAGGCCAATTTAGGTGTGAGAGAAAGACAATATTTTCTCACAATTAGTGCTATCCAAAAGGACAGTGGGTTTCTTTGAGAGATGGGGAGTTCGCTGTTCTTAGATGTCCTCAAGCAGAAGTGGCCACTTGCTACATACTGAGATCAATAAAAAACCTGAGAGAATTTCTGGGTAATAATCAATTTATTAATTAAGCTAGCCAATAATCAATAAATTGAAGGTCAGTAGTTTCAGTAACCAAAGACCCCTAATGGAGACACTGAATGCCTTAATTTTTTTTTTTTGAAAGGGAATGCCCCTGAGAGAAGAAATCAGTACTAATTGGTAGACATTTAAATGAGGAGGTAAACTAGAAGTCTTCAGCTCCTCTTGTGACTATCATGAGATTGAGCCCCCTAAAACAATCTGGACAGAGGAATCCATTTCCACCCAGTCCACTCTAGGTAGTTTCCTCCTTCATGAGCTAGCTCATCTTAAATTCCACTGGAGGAATGCAAGGCCATGGGCTCATTACTTTAGGGAAAGAATTAACCTAAATTAGAGTCTTTTTACACGCTAAACAGAAATAAGGTTTCATAGTTGGTTGGGGTCCCACCCAAGATCAAGGAATGTGTTCCCCAGGGATTAGGATAATGACAATCTCTTCAATCAATTAAGTCTTTTAGAGAATAGCTGACTAACCTACAGATGCTGTTGCCTAAATAACAAAAGAAGGAAAGAAAACATCTTAATCCTAATCTAATCATTGGTTGTTAATATAATGGCAAAATAATTTTTCTCATTATATTTACAATAGTATATGAGACATCCTCCCACCTATGAGTATGTAGTTGTGTGTGTACATATATATATATATATATATATATATATACATATATATATATATATACATATATATATATATACACACACACACACACACACACATATATGTGTGTGTACACACAAACGCATATTCACATATACATATATAGAGATATACACACATACATATATACATACATATGTATGTGTATAGGGGATAGAGGACTGAGTCTTTGTTTTCTTCTTATATGGCACAAGACATAGTTTATATAAGTCTATATATAAGATGATATTATATGAGGAAGTTGTCAAACAGAGTACTAAAAGGATCTGGGGCTAATTCCTTTTGGGAATCGAAGGTTAGTGAAGGGAATTGTAGGTTAGGTTTCTGGGAGAGGAGGTCTCTGAACCCCATCCCTGAGAAGGACACCACCCTTGATATCAGCTCTGCTCTCACTCTGTGATTCCTGGTTGGGAACATGACCATGTTCTGATGCATTTTGGACGTTTCTAATTATTAGGAAGTTTTTCCTTATATGGAGCCAAAATCTGCCTCTCAGCAACTTTTGACTACTGCTCCTAGTTCTGTTATCTAAGGCCAAGTAAAATGAATCTAATACTACATTCAGAAAATTGCCTTAAATGTTGGATTCTAAACTAGTGAAGACATCTAATATTTTCTTTTTTTTTTAATTTTATTATAGTTTGCATCATTCATTTCCACAAGATTTTGAGTTACATATTTTCTCCCCATCTTTCCCCCACCCACCGCCCCAAAACAGCTATCCCAGTGTGTCCCCCTTCCCCCAGTCTATTCTCTCCTATGTCACTTTTCAGTAGGGCAGGATGGATCTCCCAACCACAGTGCCTGTGTATCTCAAGTTCCAGTTGGATGTAGTCAATAATAATAATAATAATAATAATAATAAGTGCATATATATAGATAGATAGATAGATAGATAGATATATAGATAGATACACACATATATATATAGATAGATAGACAGATAGATACACATTCATAACATTTGATTATGGAACTCCAGA
>JAQQSV010009287.1:0-13559 GCA_028646515.1 Pseudochirops corinnae | reverse complement strand
AACCTAGAGTTTGGTTGCTGTTCTTACTTTGCTTCCTTTGCCTGCTCATGGTTGGCCAGTCAATGATTTTTTAGCTCTGTGGAGCTCTGCTTCCAGAGGGGAAAGCTCTGTCCCAAATCACTGAGGTTTTCCCAGCTGCCAGAGCCATTAGGGGGTTGTCTTTTTTTTGCAACCCCCACCAGCTTTGGCTCACTGAAAATGCACCCCAGGACCACTGCTCAAGACCACGATCCGGGTCCAGGCTGCTCAACGCGAGAGCACTTGGCCTCACAATGATCGCTTCCCCCCTTGCAGTCTGCAGGCCAGGAGCTCTGAAGCATCTACATGGAGGCAGCTGCAGGGCCACGGCTTCTGCCACTTCCTTGTCTGGCAGGCAGTTTGGCCAGACCCACTTTTCTCCCCCAATTTTAGCCGAGATCCACTGATCTTTTACTTAGTCCTTTATTTCTTATGGCTTGATAATTCTGGAAACTGCCACAGCTGCCGCTGATCCACTCTCCTGAAGTTCCAACTGTGGCTTGTCCTGGATGCCCCCCGGGGCCACACTGCCATTTCAGGCTGGGCTGCTTTCACCTCCAGAGCTGTGGTGATCTCTTCCTGCCAAGCTGCCTTCAGTGAGAGTGTATTTGTGTGAGTTTTAGAGCCCTAAAATTTGTTTAGAGTCATATTTTATGGGTATTTGAGCTATCTATGTGGGAGCTGCGGTACCTTGCTCCTCCTATGTCTCCATCTTGGCTCCTCCCTCCCTGTTGTAGTCTTTAAAGCATTGGCATATATGAACTCAGGTTACTACTATGTTACAATTTGTAATTTGTTTTAGTGTCTTTTGTTTTTCGCCATATAAATCAGGGTTACTTTTCCTTTCATATAAGAAAGATCCCATATCTGACACGCATGCACACAAACACAGAATGTTCCTCAATTTCCCATTTTCTAGTTTCCAGGAATTCTATGGCAGTGACTATCTGAATGGGATGGGAGGAATGAGAGTGGAGGACTCATCTTTTTCATCTCTCTGTAGAATACAGAAATGTATTAGCTAGGTAGAACAGTGAATAGACTATCAGGTTTGGAGCCAGGAAGACTTCAAATCAAATCTGGCCTCAGATGCTTCCTAGACATGTGCCCATGGGAAAATCATTTAACCTCTGTCTGCATCAGTGTCCTCATCTGTAAGATGGGGGCAATAATAGCACCAACCTCTGAGGAATGTTGTGAGAATCATATGAAATAATGATTTTAAAGTAGTTAGCATGGTGCCGGGCACAAAATAAATGTGTATAAATGTTAGCTATAAGAACTAGACTGCTACAAAGAAAACTACTTCACCTGAACTGAACTGAGCATTCCTATATTATTTCTATAATATTCAGGATATTATAACCTAAAATGAATATTAAGGACATTCTGAATAAAAAATGTTAAGACAAATAGTGAGATACATAAAAATTAAGACTAGTCTTGATGTGGGAATGTAAAAGAATTTAGAAGAAAGTAAGATTATGCATCTTTCAAAATCAACTGTATATGCCTGATGCCAAAGACTAAATACCTTTAACTAGGTATGGGGAAGTGAGAGTGAGCTCATTTCGGACATTTCAGACAAGTGGCCAGAGATTGTCCTTGATTGTGGCTTTAGTAAATAACTTATTGTGATCTAGAGCAGGATTCATGTTTTTTGATCTTCCATCAACATTGCTTATAGTCTCACCCACTACTAGGGGAAAAATTCCCAAAGGTAGGGTTCAGTTGAAAGTATATCTATTCTGATTATCAGAGTACCTGGGCTCATCTTCCACCTCTGATGCATACTAGCTATGTGACTTCAGCCAAGACATTTAGCTTTCCTCATCTGAAAAATGACAGCATTAAAATTATATTCACACTGATGTCTCTTCCGTCTTTAGATCAATGACCATATGATTCTGTGACCAAACATCATAATGGCGTTAGTTAATAAACATAATCAATATGGGCATAGTCGTATATCCGTAATTAATGTTTTTTTACTCCTTATCTCTCACCACCATGTACATATAGGATACTTTGGTAAAAACAAAACAAAACAAAGCTGGGCCTTCTTCCCTTTATTTATTTCTACTTAATGGCCTGGCAATAGTCCTACTACAACTAGATATACCTCATTTTAGGATTTGTTTTGTTTTGTTTTTTCCCCAAGAGTGTAGTAAAGTACTGTCTTGTGTTGTCATCTCTCTCCATGTACCTACAGTGCCCTATTCTCTGACAATTTCATTAAACATACATATTCTCTCTCTCTCTCTCTCTCTCTCTCTCTCTCTCTCTCTCTCTCTCTTTCTCTCTCTTTCTCTCTCTCTCTCTCCACACATACACACATACACACGTATACACACACACATCCAGTTTCAATTGTCATTCATTGCTTCTAAATAGTCTAATTATTTAGAAAAATGTATCTAACAAGAATGAATACCTACAACATACATGCTACTAGATAGTAAGATATCATCAAAGACTTAAATGTTCCTTGATTGTCCAATAAATCATTAAAGAAAAAAAGACATTTAGCATTTGCCTCTAGTCAGGTAAGATATAAAAGTACTTGTTAAGAAAGTTTCCTTAGTATGTCTGGTGAATTACTTGTGCCACTGTTAATCAGGAAGAAAATAATTACTTTTTCGACCTAATTAGTGAAACAAATCTTCACTTAGCATCTTGTTTTTGGAATATGTCAGCACTTCATTATGCAGATGATGGAAACTGTGATATGGTTGCTATGGATACAACAATCTTCCCATGGGAAGATTTGGGTTTAGCTGACAAATCTAAATCATAGAGAATACTAATAAAAGCAAAAAATTCATCTTTCAGTAGTTTCTTTTTCTAAGAAATGACATATGTGAAATCACAGTTGAAATAATCCAATTTCAGATGTAATGACTGTATGCCAACAAAGAAATAAAAAAAAATCCTTTAAAAATTTCTCATTAGTCTCCATTTTTAGATATTTTTCTGTTTTAGATAAATATCATTATTGTGAAAAAAACTCAGAGAATAACCCCTGTTGTTTCAGAGTTTACTGATTTTATAAATAGATGAATCTTTTTAGAAGGGGCATTTAAGCGAATCAAATTACAAAAGACAAAAGAGTAAAAAGAAAAAGTGTAGCCGTGGAACATTTGGTACATTGGAAACAGACACCTTTCTGAACTCATCTTACATGTTGAAGTAAATGCTATATTTCAGTTTTATAATATGTTAAACTTAACTTCATAGTGATCTTATTTTAAGAGATTGGTATGACTTAAAATGTACTTATGTTTATGTACTTTGCTATAATAGACCTATGTATCTGTTAGACTGTGAGCTTCATGGAAACAGGGATTATATTTTGCCTACTCCCACTCTAGCAATCTCTCCCTTTTTCTCCCATTCCTCTAAATCTAAACTCTTTTTTGTATACCGCTTTGACCTATTCCATCCTCCTCCCCTCTAAAGATCCTCCCTTTATTCTCTCCCTGCTCCCTGTCCTCTTAGAATTTTATTTCTTTTTTTATTAGAAGACATTTATACTCTTCTAGAGGCATTTTCCCCTCTTAAATCTATTTCCAATGAAAATAGGTTTTCAGAACTAACAGCCACCCTCCCCCATATATTTCCTTTGCATTGGTTGTTCCTCTTGCACCTCATTGGTATAAGATAACTACTCTTTCAGCTGTCTTGAATGGTTTTAATTTTAAAGTCATATCATATTCAGGTCTACCCCAATTTTCTTATAAGCTACCTAATTAGTACTAACAATCTGAGACAGAGGTTTTAAATTTTCCATACAAAAAAAGCAAACATTCTATTTTTACTTAGTCCCTTGTAATTATGTACCTTATATTCATCTTGGCTCTTGTATGTCAAATCTTCTATTGAGTTAAAGAGTTTTTCTTTTTTTTAAGAGTCCTGAAAATCTGACAGATGATCAAATATCCATTTTTTTTTTCATTCAAAGTTATGCTTGGCTTTGCTGGTATAATGATAATGGAAATTTGAAGATCTTCCCTGCCCTCTAATAAGCTTAAGGGAATCTGAAGATCTTCCCCAACCCCTAATAGGCTGAATGTAATCACATGGAGCACTTGGTGGGAGGAGCTTGCTGAAAGGTAGAAAAGAACCCACAGGAAGCTGGCAGTCAGAGAAGCTAGAGAATAGGAGAGAGGATGCACCCAGAGGGAGAACTAGGCTTATGAATGTTTGCCACCTGTTGTGACAATTAGGCTTGTAAGTGTTTGTTCATGGAAAGACTAAAGCAGTAGTTCTCAACCTTCCTAATGCTGCAAACCTTTAATTCTCATATGTGGATGTATCTGCATGTGGTCGGACCCTCCTAGAGATGGATAGAGGAGCAGTGTCTTGGTTCCTAAGACCACTGGAAATATGTGTTTTCTGATAGTCTTAGGTGACCCCATTCGACCCCCAAAGGGGTCCCAACCATCAGGTCGAGAAGCACTGTGCTAAAGGATGGTAAGCCTTCATACTGAGCTATGAACTTCTTTGCTACTATGAAGGATTTGAGTTTCTAGTGCTGGAATTTGGTTTTTTTGTATCTGAGTAAAGATTTACTACATGGAGAGTCTGTTATATCTTGAAATTGAGAACTATGATGGCATGCTTACATTTGCCATCAGTGCTGTGAATCTTGTGTTGGTGTTGCATTTGGCAGGAAGGATGGAATCATGAAATATTGGATATCTATTTGGAGGCAGAGGAATTTAATTATTTATTTTTTATAAAATAAATTATTATTTATTTTCATGTTTACATCATTCAATTTCATGAGATTTAGAGTTACAAATTTTCTTCCCATCTTTCCCCTACCCAAGACCTCAAAACAGCCATCACACTGTGTAACCCCTCCCCCAATCTACTTTCTCCTATGTTCTCTCCCTCACCCGTCTGACTTTCCAGGAGGGCAATATGGATCTCCCTACCACAGTGCCTATGTATCTTAATTCCCAGTTGGATGTAGTTAATAATAATAATAATTATTATTATTATTATTTTTTATTATCATTATTATATATGTAAATATATATATTAACATTTGATTATAAAACTTTAAATTCTAGATTCTTTCCTTTCCTCCCTTACCCCCACTGGAAGGACAAGCCATTAAATACAGGCTGTACATGTATAATTACGCAGAACCTCTCCACAGTGGGCATATAGTGAGAGACTGATTATATGTCCCTCCTTTCCATCCCACCCCCCCCTTATTCTATTCTCTACCCTGTCCCTGTCCCTTTACAGAAGTTTGTACTTCCAGCAACTTTCCCCCCTACCCTGCCCTCCCCCCCGTCATACCACCTCTCATCTTCATCCCCCCCTACAATCCCGTGTGGCAAGATACCAGTTTAGACTTCATGTCATTCCTTCCCTAAGCCAATTAAATGAGAGCAAGGTTGACCCTTTCCCTTTTGCCTTCCTGTTCTCTCCCTCCATTGTAACAACTGTCTTTTGCCTCTTCAATATGAGATGATTAACCCCATTTTGTCTCTCCCTGTCTCCTCTCATTCTAATCCTCTCCCACCTCAGAATTTCACCTTTTAGAGTATTGTTCCTTCCTATTCAATTGATCTTGTGCCCTCTATGTACTCATATGTATATACATACTCAGATATGTGTTCATATGCATATATAAACTCTCCTATATAGACCTATGGGAATGTATACACATATATACATTTGTATTCCTTTCACCTATCCTCATACTGAGAAAAGTTTCAAAAGTTACAATTGCCACATTTCCATGTTGGCATGTAAATAATTCAACTTTGATAAATTGCTTATGATTTTTTTTCCATGTTTACTTTCTCATGTGTCTTGTGTTTGTCAAATTTTCTTTTCAGTTCTGGTTTTTTCAGTAGGAATATTAGAAAGTTCTCCACCTCACTGAATGACCATATTTTCCTGTGGAACACTATACTCAATTTTTTGAGTAGGTGATTCTTGGTTTTAATCCTAGCACCCTTGATCTCCAGAATATCATATTCCAGGCCTTTTGATCCCTTAATATAGAGGCTGCTAGATGCTGGGTTATCCTGATTGTGTTTCCACATTATTCAAAGTGTTTCTTCTTGGCAGCTTGTAATACTTTCTCCTTGATCTGGGGACTCCAGAACTGGGCTTTAACATTACTAGGAGTTTTGTTTTGGGGATCTTTTTCAAGAAGTGATCAGTGAATTCTTTCAAGTTCTATTTTGCCCTCTGGTTCTAAAATATCAGGGCAATTTTCCTGGAGAACTTCCTGAAGGGTGATTTCTAGGTTCTTTTTCTTGATCATGGCTTTCAGGTAGTCCAATAATTTTTAGATTGTCTTTTCTGGATCTATTTTACAGGTCCATGGTTTTTTTCAAGGAGATCTTTCACATTGCCTTCTTTTTTTTTTCATTTGTTTGGATCTGTTTAATAGTATCTTGATTTCTCATAAAGTCATTTGCTTCCATTTGCTCCACTCTAATTCAGAAGGAATTATTCTCTTTAGAAAGCTTTTTAGAGTCTTTTTCCATGTGGCAAATTCGGCTTTATAAGGCAATCTTCTCCTCAATGGCTTATTGGGCCTCTTTTGCCCTTTCAGTTAATCTATTTTTTCAGGTGTTATTTTCTTCAGTCAGGTTGTTGACTCTCTTTTCATGATTTTCTTGCACCATTCTCATTTCTCTTCCCAATTTTTCCTCCACTTGTCTTATTTGGTTTTCAAAATCCTTCTTAAGCTGATCTATTGCTTTTAGGCAGTCTACATATTGCCTGGAAGCTTTTAGTGTTGGAGTTCTGACTGTGTTTTCTTCCTCCCATTCCATGCTTTGATCCTTTTTGTCCCCAAAGAAGGAATCTAGAGTTTGGTTGCTGTTCTTATTTTGCTTCCTTTGCCTGCTCATGTTGAGCAGTCAATTACTTGATTTTCTAGCTCTGTGCAACTCTACTTCCAGAGGGGAAAGGTCTATTCCAAATCACTGGGGTTTTCACAGCTGCCAGAGCTATTGGGAGGCTGCCGTTTTGTTTGTTTTTTTTTTTTTTGCAGCGCTCACCATCTTTGGCTCACTGAAAATGCACCCCAGAACCACCACCCAAGACCACGATGTGTATCTAGGCCACTCAGTGCAAGAGAACTTAGCCTCTGAAAGATCGCTTGGCCCCACCCACTGCAGTCTGCAGGCCGGGAGCTCTGAAGCAGTCATGTGGAGGTGGCTGCAGGGCCGCAGCTTCTGCTGCTTCCTTGCCCTGGAGGCAGTTTGGCTGGACTGCTTTTCTCCCCCAAATTTAGATGAGTTCCACTGATCTTTCACTTAGTCCTTGTTTCTTATGGCTTGATAATTCTGGGAACTTCTATAGCTGCCACTGATCCACTCTCCTGAAGGTTCTATCTGCGGGTTGTCTTAGCCACCCTGGGGCCAAGCCACAGTTTCAGGTTGGGCTGGTTTTCAGCTCCCAGCATGCTGCAATGGGCCCTTTGTGACAAGCTGCCATAAGTGGGAGATTTGTTTTCTGTATTTTTGTGGGATTTGGAGCCCTAAAATTTGTTTAGAGTCCTACTTTATGGGCATTTGAGGTGGCTATGTGGGAGTTGTGGAACCTTGTTGCTTCTATGCTGCCATCTTGGCTCCACCCCCTGGCAGAAAGAATTTAAAAGAAGAAGTGGTTATCCTTGGATATGAGGATTTATCTTATTCCTCCCTAGCAAAGGAATGGGCTAAAATTACATGGCTCTGTGAAAACTGGGAACTAAGGCTACAGAAATAAGAAAATAGAGATTTAGAAATATATTTACTAGGAACACAAATAAAACAAGGGAGAGAATTGCAAGGAGTATGGAGAAGAGGCTGAATTTTACTAACAGATTACCATATTATATATAAAAGGGGAGAATAGTCACTACAAGAAAAACTCAAGTGGAAATTAACTGTTTTGAATCAGAAATTTTTTGTGTTACAGCATGCGGGCTTTCTTTTAGAAGAGTAAACTAGAGGGTCTTTGGTGGTAGAAAAGAGGATTATTGGGGTTTGACTCATAAAAAGAAACAGAAAAGTAACAGGAAGAATGTTCATACAGTTTTGGCAGAGTCTGAACCAAGTTGCCCTCGCAACAGCTGTCAGGAGATTGCGTGGATGGAAAATGATAACAAAGTTAAATGAGGAGGCATTTGTAAGAGCAGAAGTTCACCCCATATTAAGAAGAAAGCAGGAGAACCATGGGAGCCAAACAGATTTCAGGGAGATAATTGAAGATTTCATTCAGCAGGAGGTTACTGATATATTAAGCAGATTTACCCAAAAGATGGGAGAGTCATTAGTCTTGGATGGTGAGAATCAGTAATGAAGAGATCAGAGCAGTATGGGTAGATAGCATGGATTGCTTGAATTTTATAGGTATTAGTCAGAATTCTTTGGTCCAGCCACCTTTTAGAGATTATTATATTCAAGGAGATAATAATCTGATCTATCTGTTAGCTTTAGCTGCCCATGTATGCAATAAAATTTATCCCACTGATTCTATGTAACATAGTGGAGAGACATCCCGGTACTCAGAGACTATATGACAAAATGAAAGGAAGAGGTAATAAAAGCTGATATTATGGTTGGAGATCCAAATGCATATCATAGCATCCCTTTAAGCAATTTCTCATATAAATATCATAAGGAAGACAGCTCCTCCTCCTGCTTAAAAGCACCAAATTCTGTCCCCACTAATTGGGGAGTTAGAGCACCCTCTTTTAGAAATGTTGGATGAGATTGCCCAACTAAGAGACTTGGGAGAATGGGGAAAAGATAAATTTCCTCGAGAGAGAAGAGTAAATAGCTAGCAGATTCAAAGTTGGAGCAGATTGACAAGCAGTTTTGAGAGCAGGGGTTGATTTTGGCATTGCTGATGGTATTCCAACTAATGAGCTATATGAAATATACAGAGAAAGGAGGATTGATATTGGACAGAATAAAGAGGTAAGGACTGCCCCTAATCATCCTCTTGAATTCTTGTGTGCAGATTTCTCATACCCTCAGGTGTACTAGTGTTTTGTCCTCATCAGAATGTAACCCTGAAAAAACCTATAAAACTCTAGATATCATAAGTCTATATTATGAAACCCCAATGCACATACAAGGTGATAATGGGTCATATTTTGAAGATAATGAAATGAAGAGATATTAGATATTAAATAATTTGGTATGGATATATCATATTCCATATTATCCACAAGCATCTGGATTGTTTGAAACAATGAATGTATTATTGACAGAACAGTTAAGGAAGTTAAGCTCTATTAATTCATATCAACTTTGGAAGGAAAAGTTGTTCACTGAATTATGTAATTTGAGTAATAGATCATGGGAAGAAAGTATACCTCTAGCCTGAATGATGATCCAAACTCCGCAAATTAGAAAACAGCAAACACATAAAATTCTAAATATTGAGTACTAGACTGTGAGGTAAGATGTCCCAGCACTGTATCCAAGAACATCTGGTTTGGTAGGATCTGATTTATGTTGATTAGAGGACTTTTGGTAGGATAGAAAAGAAATAAGAAAATTCTGTACTGGAATATTTATGAGAATCCCTAAAAATAATTTTGGACAGATATTACCTAAATCAGGATTAGCAGCTTCAGGAATATATGTATTAGTTGGAGTAATAGATTCTAATTATTAAGGAGAAATTAGTGTGACATTCAAATATTTGGATGAAGAACCCATACAGTTTTATAAAAATGATAAGATAGTTCAAGTGATCATTATTCCTTGTGAAACAATACCCCTTGTGAAAACTGACCCTCCTGAAATAATTATCAGAGGAACTGAAAGGTTTGGTTCTACTGATAAAATAAGATTGGGAGCTAAAGTGTGGGAAAAGTGGAAGACAGACAGTATTCCAAAGGCTGTGGAGATTATAACACCTGGGAAAGAGAATACTGTAAATGCTGTTTATTCAGGAGAAGATGATTACCAAATTATACCCTTAACTCATATATTCTACTGTGAATGAGGCTATGATAGTGGGTTTAAGGATTCCAAAAGCATGGCTGACCCTACACTTGTTTCTTTTTGGATTTCTGTCTGTGAAATTTGTTTGTGAGATTTGTTTCCTGTAGGTTTAGTACCTTTCATATGCAGATGCCTGATCATTTAAGTCAGAGGTCACCCCCTGGACCTGACACTGACCAAGCTCTGGATACCAGCTAAAGTACTGACCTCTCAAATTGGACCTCTTGGGACAGGGACAGCTCCACAACCAATTTAAGCAGGAAATAGCTGTGGGGAAGAGATATTTGCCACTTACCCCAAGATTATGAGCCCCATTCATTTGAGGGAGGAATAAGGGGAGATTGTGTTCAACCACCTCCACATTAAGATATTATTTTATGTGCTTATTTTCTCTTATCCTTGTTATATTGTTGCAAAGTTCTATTGACATCAGTTACCCCAGCAGCTAATCCTAAATTCCCATTGACCTATGTAATGAAATACATCAGTAATGTATTTTTGCTATGTAAGGGACATGAAAGATCTTGGGGTTGAATGTAATGGTAAAGGGGATTTGGAAATCTTCCATGCCCCTTAATGAGTCTAAAGGAATTTGAAGATTTTCCCTGACCCCTAATAGACTGAATGTAAAAACATGGAGCCTGCGGTGGGAGGAACTTGCTTAAGAATGGAGCAGATCCATAGGAAGCTAGGAGTCAGAGGAGCTAGACAGTGGGAGAGAGAGGACACACCCAGGGAAAGAGCTAGGTTTGTGATTGTTTGCCCTCTGCTTTGACAGGCTTACAAGTGTTTGTTTGTGGGAAAGCTAAAGGATGGTGTGACTTCATGCTGTGCTAAGTATTAACTTCTTTGCTACTATGATGGATTTGATTTTTGGTGTTGGGATTTGGTTTTCTGGTGTCTGAATAAATGTTTTGCTTCTGTCTTCTACATGGACAGTTTGTTATATTTTGCTGTTGAGAACTATGCTGGCATATTTACAGTCACTGTCAGAACTTTGAATATTGCATTGGCACTACAGCTAAGTAAGATATTTTCATCCAGAGGCCAAGTGCTTTGCCTCTTTGATATATAGTGTTCCTGTGATCTTTTAGGGTCACTAAAACTAGGTCTTGTATCATTCTAATTATGGCATCATCATCTGCAAATTGTTTTTGTTGTTGTTGTTGTTGTTGTTGTTGTTGCTTGTAATACTTAGTCCCTAATCTGAGGGCTTTGGAATTTGACTATAATATTCCTGTGAAGTTTTCTTGTAGGACCTTTTTCAGGTGATGATTGGTAGATTTTTTTTCTATTTCTACTTTCCCCTCTTGTTCTAATGCTTCGGGACAATTTTTTAAACTATGTCTTATATTACTGTATTTATTCTTTTTTTTATCAGAACTTGATCTGCTCTCTAGATGCATTGTTTTTCTTATGAGATGCTTCACATTCTCTTCTATTTTTTCATTCTTTAAATATAAGTATATAAAATTCATATATATATATATATACACATATATATATATACATACAATACATACAAAAATATATGTTTCTCTAACTCCTATAACTTTACTGGCTTACCCTTACCCAATTCTGAATTTTAAGTAGTAATTTTCTTCCTTAAGATTCTGGATATCCTTTTCAAATTGGCTGACTTTCTTATCATAATTGTCTTGTTTTTCTTGTATTATTCTTGTTTTTATTTTTTTTTTATTTTTCCTCACTCTCTCTCGTTTTATTTTTGAAGTCATTTCTTTAAGTTCTTCAATGAATTCTTTTTGGGCAGGTGACCATTTGACATTATTCTTTGGGGTAGAAGAGGGTTTCTTTGCTTCTCCTGATCTTCTCTATTCCCATAGTAGTTCTATATGTTTGGATTCTTTTTCCTTTGTTTGTGCTTTTTTTTTTTCATTAATAATTTAGTTTTTACAATCTCCTGTAGTCCTGGGGCAAGGAGGATGGTGCATTTGGCCTTTGATCCTCTTCAGTTCTCTCCTCTGACCTTGAACTAGGGCCAAAATCTTCAGCTTCCTGTAAGTACACAAAGCCAGTAGTATCCCTGACCTCTAATTCTGCACTCACCTTCTCAGCCCCACCTAGCTTTCCTTGTCAGCTCAGTTAACCCCAGGGCTTGCTGCTTGTTGTTAAAGGGTTTTGTAGCCTGGAGTTGTTTATTCTTCACAAGGAGGAAATCTAGTCCTAATATTTTTCTTCAGGACTTCTCTGATTGTCCCAATGGGACTCCTGTTTTGCCCCTACTCTTATTTGTTTTCACAGCTATATGTTCACCCAGAGACAGCATTTTACCTCTTTTGTGGAGGAAAATCTTGAGAGCTTGATATGTTCTGACCTATTCCACCATCTTCCCAGTATTCTCTCTCTCTCTCTCTCTCTCTCTCTCTCTCTCTCTCTCTCTCTCTCTCTCTCTCTCTCTCTCTCTCTCTCTCTCTCTCTCTCTCTCTCTCTCTCTCTCTCTCTCTCTCTCTCCCTGTCTCTTCCTGTTTACTGGATATTTTTCATACCTTTTCATCTTCCCCTCTCCAACAGTTACAATTCTTGACTTCTTTTAAACTCATTTAAAGGGCCATGGCTTCATGTAATCTTCCTTGACCACACCCCAAGGTATTATTGTTATGTACTCTAATGGTACCTTCTCTTCTTTATATATTTATTTTACATGCTCTAATTTATATGTATTCTCTCCTCCATTGAAATGTTTTTCTAGACTTAGTTTAAATTTTTATTTTTACTGTTATTTGTATCCTCAACATTTAGAATAGTGCTGGACACAT
This sequence comes from Pseudochirops corinnae, assembly GCA_028646515.1. NCBI lineage: Eukaryota > Metazoa > Chordata > Mammalia > Diprotodontia > Pseudocheiridae > Pseudochirops > Pseudochirops corinnae. The sequence goes on along the minus strand of JAQQSV010009287.1, from coordinate 781 downwards.
AGAAAAAGAATAATAAATGCATGTTAATCTATTGGCCAAATAGTCAGCCATTTTATAACTCAAAATACACATATAGACATATAAATTTATATCATGAAGAAGATAAAGTTATTTATACATTGCAGAATATATTATGACATTGAATATATGCATTAGTTTAGATAAAAATAACATTTGCATTGTATTAGCTCTGCCTAGTCATGAACAATTATTATTTCTTCAATTATTAAAATCTGATTTTATGGCAGGCATAATCACAGATATTTTATACTGTGCAATTACTTTAAATGTGGTATCTCTTACCATCACTTCTTGCAAAGTTGTGTTTGTAATATAAAGGAAGGGTGATGACTTATGTTGATCTACTTTACATTATGCTACTTTGCTAAAATTATTGTTTCAATTAACTTTTCAAGTGAGTCCTTGGGATTTTCCAAGTATGTCATCATATCATCTGCAAAAAGACAGTATTATTACCTCATTCTCTGTTCTCATACCTTTTATTTTTTTCTTCTCTTATTACTATTGATAGGATTTCCAAAAAAGTATTAAATTTGTAACAGTAACCAACCTTGCTTCATGCCTGATCTTACTGGGAAGGCCTTTAGCTTATCTCTATTACAAATTCTTGCTAACAGTTTTAGGTAAATAATTTTTTAAATCAATTTAAGGAAAATTCCATTTATGTCTATACTTTCAAGTGTTTGTAACAGGAATTAGTATTATACTTTATAAAAGCAGTTTTCTGCATCTATTGATATGCCATAGGATTTTTAAATTT
>JAQQSV010009286.1:0-13560 GCA_028646515.1 Pseudochirops corinnae | reverse complement strand
AGATATAAAAAATAAAATTATGGCCTAAGAAAGAGGGTGCACTGGGAGAAAGGGAAATAAAGAGGAGGAATAGAGGAAATTATCTCAGAAAATAGAAGGAAAAAATGAAGAGCTTTTATAATAGAGAGGAGTATGAGGGATGTGTTGTGGAACTTGAACCTTCCTCTCATTAGAATTGGCCCAAAGAAGGAGTAACATACACACTCGATTGGATATAGTAGTTTATCTTACTCTCCAACAAATTAGGAGAGGAAGGGGATAAAAGATGGGGGTGGAGGGTTGATAGAAGGGAGAAAAATTTATGGAGGGCAGTGGTCAGAAGCATATCAGACTTTTGAAGAGAGAGAGAGATAAACAGGGAAAAGTAGAGGAAAGTATCCAGTTAATAAGCATAACTATGAATGGGAATAGAAAGAACTCACACATAAAATGGAAGTGGATAGCAGAATGGATTAAAAACCAGAATCAACCTATATGTTGTTCACAACAAACATACTTGAAACAGAGACACATAAAAATAGAATAAGGGGCTGTAGCAGAATTTAGTATGCTCCTGTTGAGGGGAAATTTTTTTTTTAAACAAACAAAAAGAAAAGCATGGATAGCAATCATGAACTAATAAAAAGCAATCATGGGTAGCCATCATGAACTTACAAAAAACAACAACAAAAATGAATCTAATTAAAAGAGAAAATTAGGGAAACTACATTTTGCTAAAAAATAAAACAAAACTATCATGGATGATGAAGTAATGTCAGCACTCAATTTACATGCACCAAATAGCATAGCATCCAGATTCTTAAGGGAAAAGTTAAATGGGCTACAGGAAGAAATAGACAATAAAATGATAATAGTGAGGGACTTTAATTTTTCTCTCTTAGAACTAAGTAAATATAGCCATAAAATAAAAAAGAAAGAATTAAAGGAGGTGAATAGAATTTTAGGAAATTTGATATAATAGATCTTCAGAGAAAACTTAATGGTAATAGAAAGGAAAATAGTTTTTTCTTAGTTGTACTTGGCACCTTCACAAAAGTTGACCATGTATTACAACATAAAAACTTTGTAACCAAGTGCCAAAAAAGCAGAAACATTAAATGCATTCTTTTCAGACCATAATGAATAAAAGTTACATTCAACAAAGGGCTGTGGGAACATTGATTAAAAGTTATTTAGAAACTAAATAGTCTTATTCTAAAGAATGAGTGGTTCAAAGAAGGAATCAAAGAAATAATAAATAATTCCATTAAAGAGAATGAGAATAATTAAAACAACATACCAAAATTTATGGGATGGTGTCCATGCAACACTCTAGGAAAATTCAGTATCTCTGAATGGTTACATCAGCAAAACAGAGGAGGAACAGATCAATTAATTGATTATGCAACTAAAATAGTGGAAAAAAAATTAAAAATCCCAATTAAACGCCAAATTGGAAATCCTGAAATTCAAAGAGGGAGATTAATTTTAAAAAATTAAAGTGAGAAAAATATTTAACTAATAAATAAAGCTAGGAGCTATTCTTGTAAAAAAAATTACAAAGATAAGCCATTGGTTTATATAATTTTACCAAAAAAAGAAAAGCAAATAAACATTGTCAAAAAAGAAAAAAAAGTGAATTCACCACCAAAGAATATGAAATTAAGGCAATTGTTAGGGACTATTTAGCTCAACTCTATGTCAGTAAATCTAACAATTTAAGTGAAATGAATGTTTATAAAAATATAAATCATTCAGAATAACAGAAGATGAAATGGAACACAAATAACCATTGCCATAACAAGTCATAAATTAGCTTCCTAAGAGTAAATTCCAAGACCAGAAGGATTTACAAGTGAATTCAAGGAAACATTTGAATAATTAATTCAAATACTATACAAAATTTATTGGAAAATATTCAAAGAAGTTGTACTTTCAAATTCCTTTTATGATATAAATATGCTGCTGATATCACAACCAGGAAAAGCAAAAACAAAGAAAGAAAACTGACCAATTTCCCTCATTGATGTTAATGCAAAAACTTATATAAAATGCTAACAAGAAGACTGCAGCAATATATCACTAAGATTATACACTTTGACAAGGTTCATTTTGTATCAGAAATTAAGACTCGTCCAATATAGGAAAACTATCATGATATTTAACCATTTCAACAAAACCAATAAAATTCATATTATTTTCTCAATACATGCAAAAATAAAACTTTTCAAAAAATAAGAAGTATACTCAATAATCTTTTCTATTAAAAACAGTAGAAAATATAGGATTAACTGAAACTTTCTTTAAATAACAAGTAGAATCTGTTTAAAACTATCAGTAAACATTATCAGCAATGAGAATAAGCTAGAAATTTTCTCAATAAGATTAGGGGTGAAGCACAGATTGCCATAATCACCAATATTATTCAATTTTATACTAGAAATTATAGCTATAAAATATCCATTATGTCAAATATAGTCAACCTGGCACTCTTTTGTTTACCTTCTCTCCTAACTCCTTTCACCAGGGCTTGAAAACAAACATAAATTATCAACAAGAATTCCTCTCCTACCACAAATTACTTTTTCTTAGCTAATTGGATTCCTGTGGCATGACAAATTTCACATACCCACAGCTAATTTACTTATATAATTCTCAAAAAAAAAAAAAATCAGGAGAAGATAGTTGTATAAAGATGTTGCTAAGTAGTTCTACCATTCGCTAATCCCAAGAAGTTCTGTCAAAGCTCAGGAATCTGACAATTTGTATTCGTCTACTTTACAGCTTTAATTGTGAATGGGATATAACTCAACAGAGTGCCCTTCTACTTGGATTCAAGAACTGGACTTATTCTAAACTCTGAGGGAAGCACATAGACCAAAGAAATTTGTCTTAGCTTCTGATCTGCATACAAAACACCAAAGAAGGACATTGCTGAAATATGAGAATTATGCAGAGTGCAATCTAGGGAGGCAGTCATAGGAGCTGAGAGAAAAGGGGAAATGTGGGTGGTATTAATGGAATACAATCTTCCAGAATTGTCAGGTAATTGGATATGAACCCTGAAAGAGAAAACAAACAAACAAACACGAAGGATGATTCCAAAGTTGTAATTGTGGATTACTAGATGAATCATAGCTGCCACACAAAAACAGGGAAATTTTAGAGAAGTAACTTTTGGTACAAAGAAAATTAAGTGTTTTACTTGGGAAGGGCTGAGAGTTACATACACAGAACTGGAGATGTTCAGTTTATAATTGAAAAATGTGTGATTGTGGATAGATGAGACTAGATACACAAATATGAGAGCCTCATCTCAATGAATATATTGAGATGGAAACTGAATCCATGACAGTGAATGAAAACCTGAGGGTCATATGAATCATTTTTTCTCATTTCAGTTATAGTATCTTTTCCTTTAAAAAAAATAGAAACAAGATAGTCACATTTTATCTTTGTTTTCTATTGATACAATATCATTTGCCTAATAGTGGTCATATTTTATCCATATTCTTTTTTTCTGTGTCTGGACATAGCTTTTTTAAATGACTTGTCAAGGGGTAATTTACATTCTTACAATTTTGAATTCACTTATTATTTTGAATTTCTTTATATAATTTTTAAATAAAATTTATGCCACACATGTATTATATTTTGGTTATATACTATTCCTTTGTTGTTTATATGTATTTTTTAAAAAAACACATTTATGAGATAGATTTCCGTAAGCTCTGTCGGATTTATTAGACCGTTTGTATTTTTGTCTTCATCATTGTTTTCTATAATTTTACAATCAGAATTTAGATTTATAGAAGCCTCCATTCCCATTTGAGTATTTTTTCCTTTAGAATGCTGATAAAGGCATTATACCTATTCCTTATATATTGTTGAACTGTTTTCATAAAATGTAGGTTGTATACATATCTAAGGCCTGAATTCATTCATTTAATTGCTTTAGAGTTCCTGTAAACTTTATCATCATTAATTATTACTCCTTATTTCCTGGTTAGAATTAAGTCTAGCATTCCCTTGTTGTTTCCTCAGCCTACTGATGAATAAAATTTTAATAAAAGTGATGCCAAAATTGATGTTAGTGTCATATTTTCAGGAAGATGGAAGAACAATTCCACTGATCATAAATTCTCAACCTATAAAAGGAAATACGTGCCTAATCGCTGGTAGTTAAAGTTGAATTCATAAAATAGCAGAGAGATGGTACCAAGATCCCCTTATATACCTATAGACAAATACCTTACAAGAGAAATAGTCTCAGGAAACAACATCAGAGAATTTAAGTCCTACCTTTTCAAATCATTATCCATTCTCTGCTATGGACACATATAGAAAATAAATTCAGAGGCTTGTATTTTAGGTTCAGTTTCAGAGGGACCTGAACAGTTTCCCCATGGTCATAGGTCATTACCAACCCAACCACACCTCCACAAAACAGAGAAAAAAATTATATTCCTTCTACATAAAATGGAGAAGAGGGAAATTGTGGAAGGATGGAGTGTATAAGTCATATGTAAAAATCATGTGTCATAAGAGCATGAGTTGAAGGGAAATATGGGGTGAAGAGAGACTACAAACCTAGTTTTTAAAATCATTTTCTGATTTAACCTACATCAGACAGCAAGCAAATAGCACCAAAATCCTACAACTTAGGGAAACTGAGTTCAGTCAGCTTTTATAGAGGAGTAAAGTATACATCATAAAATTTAAAGGAAGAATCTTCAAAGAATGATGAGGGAAATCAAAGACAAACTATTGGAGATGCAAGAATAAATCTTAGAGACAAAATTAGTTTAAGAGAGAAAGACTTGGTGAAACCTCAGCTCCCAAACAGATAAACCAAAATAGAACCTCATGAAGGCAGAAGAAAATATTCATTTGTAAGGCCATATTTATTTATTATTATTGTTATTATTATATGTTGTTACATTTAACAACTTAAAATTATAAATATAATTATTATTGTTATACTGTGAAGGTAAACAAATGAATCCCCATCATACATGCAAAAGCAAATTTGGGAGAATACCTACAGAGTGTGAAACAATAGAAAGAAATTATAAAATTGTCCAAAAAGATGTAAAACTTTATAAAGTAGTTACATGAATAAAAAGTAAACTAGAAACCTGAGGTCTTCTTTTTCTTTTTGGAGGGAGGAAGGCAGGGTGATTGGGGTTAAGTGGCTTGCCCAAAGTCACACAGCTAGTAAGTGTTTAACTGAGGCTGGATTTGAACTCAGGTCCTCATGATTCCAGGGCTGGTATTCTATTCACTGTTCCACCTAGGCACCCCAAAACCGGATGTCTTAAAGCAGAATTAATGAATACAAATAAAAGTGTAAAACTTGGAACGCACCAGAATATTTCTGTCAATTAATAAAGTCTCTGAAAAATAAAAATGAAATACAAGATTTGGATTTTCAAAATACAGAATTTGAAAAAACAGAAGAGAAAAGCAAAAGAACAATTTTGAAGAAATACATGAATTCTATGCAAATCAAATGATGTTATTATGAAGATATAATTGCAGGGATGACTTAAATATCATAGCCCATCATCATCAAAAATGATAAATTAAAAATATTATCCTGCAGGAAATAATATAAGAAACCTACCCAGAACGTTTGTCATCAGGAAAAGAGTAGCAATTGATTGATTCCATAAATTGCTGTCAGAGCAAATCTCAGTAGTTGAAATGCCCATCAATGTATGGCTGAAATCGGAGGACTTCAATGTTTAGCCACGAAATTAAAATATAATCAGGAACAAGTTCTATACCTATGAAGGATACACACACACACACACACACACACACACACACACACACACTATTCAATAAGAAGAAAAACAGCCTACATTATTTGAAAAAATCAAGGAAGTGCAAGATGAAACCCCCGAAAGCATAGCTAACTTAGACAGGTGAGCCAAATCATAATTGATGAAATGTGCCCTTCAACCCCAAAGAGAATATTAAAACATTCCTAAAAATTTAAAAAAAATGTAGATGAGCTTAACATGTTTGTAAAACCTCTAAACATGGAGGAAATAAATAAAATTATCAAGAAAAGACTAATAAATGAAATATTTTTTTCAAATAATGATAGCATTTAAGTAGGTCTTTAAGTTTTGCAAAGTTCTTTATCTCATTTGCTCCTCCCCAAAATCCTGTGACATAGTTGCTATTATTGTCATTATTTCACAGATGACAAAAATAAGGATGAGATTTCCAAGACAACATAATTAATGTGTTCAAGGTAGTATTACAACCCTATGTCTAACACTCTATCCATTGTGCAGCCTAAATGACAATGTTTCTAGATTTGTTTGTTTAATTGAAATTGATGAAGGGATAAAGGAAAGAACAGAAGGCAGTCATTAAGCGACAAGATATATATGGGGCGATGAGGATGGGCGTAGCAGTAAAGATTGAAAGGGATTTAAAACAAACTAGGTGAGGGAATTGAAAAGTGAAGAACTGAAGGGGCTATTCCATGAAGTAAAACCACAATCTCCTATATGTAAATCAATATCCAAGGGGGGGGGGGGTGGGGTGGTGGATAGGAAGTAGAGCCTCAGGCTAGATTGAGAATAAGGAGGCAGACATGCTAAATTGAGAAGGTAACAGAATTTTTTTAGTCGGATTAAGAAGGCAGGGTTTGGGAGAGTAAAGTAGCAGTGGAGAAGTGAGGAATTTGTAGGAGGGAACAGAGTGAGAGAAGTCTTTAAAAAAAAATTAAGGCTGCCCTTTGAGGATGTTTTGCTGGCCACAGAAAAGGTGAGGAATATACCGATTATGCAAGCAAGTTGAATTATAATAATGAATCTACTTAGAAAGTACCTTCTTTGAACAAATACTGTGTTCTCTGTGATATATCCTACCCTAAAACAGGATGTATGAGTCCTCACACGCAACTAGCACTCAAGGTCGTAGGGAGTTCATTGAATCCAAAAATGGGATAACACAGCATTAAGAAAAGTGAGTGGTTTTGATAAGGGTAGATGCAGGACTAGGAAACAGAAATGACTGGTTGATATGGAATGATTCCAACCAACTGTGCAAACTTCTTCCTTCATTAGCATAGTTTTTGTTTTTTTTTTTAAAGAATGAAGTGTGGATTAAAGGTTATAACATAAATAAAAAGGAACTGGAATTCAATAATGCAGAAACTCTTCTCATCACGAATTTAGAGAATAAAAAAGGAACAGTGAGAATCTATCCCATGAATTGGATAGTAGAATTCAGAATAAACTAAACTAGAATTTAGTTAAATATTAAAATAGGATTTAATGATATTAGTTAAATATTGGATAGAAATAGAAGTGGATAGAAATAAAGGGAAAATAAAGTAAATGAAAACTTATCAAAACTGATCAAAAAAACCCGTTTAAAATAAGATGTTGGGTTTCTTTCTCAAACAACTAAGCAAGATACAATCATTATATTCAATGCAGTTAATTTCCAAACATTATTAAGCACCTGCCACATTCTAGGCACTATGAAAATTTCAGGGATATCAGTACAATAAAAGAAACAATTCCTGCCCGTGCAAAGCTTATGCTCTGCTGTGGGAATTCACATGTATACAGATCAATCAATCGAAAAGCAACTATAATTCATCTCCTACATGTCAAATACTACATTTAGGTGTTAAGTAGGCAAAGGAAATAATGCAATAGTTCCTGCCCTCAAGTAGCTTGCTTTCTTTTAAATGAGACGTAATATAAATGAATAATAATATCAGAGGAGTCAACATTCACATAAATATAGAAAAATACGTAATAAAACAAATACTTTGAGGGGAGGGGAGGAAGACACATATCTCCTGACATCAAGAAAAATATGATGAAAGAATCCATCTATGATCACTCTCTCCATTTTCTCTCATCTCTGTTTTCTAAATCTGCATTTTCACTTCTGACTTCACCGTTAGCTAGAAACTGCTGACTCCAAATACATCAGTGATTGCTTAACTGCAAATTTAACGAGCGTTTTTTATCCTCATATATCTTGACTTCTCTTAAGTTTTTTTTTTTTTTTATAACATTGCTTTCTCTTGGTTCTCCTCTTGCCTGTCCACTCCACAGATACTTTTACTAGTTCTTCATCTAAGTCATTACCACAACCTGGCTGTCTCCTGACACTATTTTGGGCCATCTTCTCTTTTCCCTCTGTAGTATCCTGCTGTTGATTTCATTATTTTCCCTGGATTAAATTGTCATTTCACTGGAGATGATTCCCACGTCAATATATCCAGCATTAAACTCTCTTCTGTTCTTGTCTCACATAATTAATTGCTTCTTGAATATCTAGCACTATACATGCCTACACAGAGCTGAATATCCACTCTACCAACCCACTCTGAGTGTGTTGTGCACTCTGAATAATAAAAGTAGATACATCGAAGTGTATCAAGCCCTGTAGCATACCCAGGATGGCTGCTAGCATAGGTTCTTTGATCTGCTTTTGTAAAAGAAAACAAATTTGAAGGGGTCAACAATGTTACTTTAATTACATACACACACATACATATATATACACACATATGCACATATATGTATATGTGTATGTATGTATGTATTATCATTGACTTAGTTCAGGGGAAAAAAATCAGTACCCTACACTTCAGAGAAAATCCAAAGAGGGTTTTCAAAGCCAGGGGGCTCCTTAAGGACTATCTAGAGTCTCGGCTGACTAAATAACACTAATGATCTTCCAACAAGTGATCACATAGCAAAACCTCACATCAGAGTGTGTACACACACACACACGTGTATATATATATATATATATACACACATACATATATACATGTATGTATATATACACATACATGTGTGTATACATATATATTACACACTTCTTCCAAGGCGAAAGGCATCACAACCCTGATGACCCACTACCTAATTACAAAGTAACAAAAGGTGTGGACCTTCCTGAAAAATAAACCTCCCTGGATCAAGCTTCTCTTGTTGGACTCCAGGTGAGGCTTATTATTGGGTGGGGTAGATCTTCAACTCCTATCAACTTTACAAGAGGGGACTTGTGATCTATGGATTTCGGTATAAGAACACACAGGTTACTTTGAATTTGGGATTCATAACCCTCTCCCCACCTTTAAATTTGTACAGTCACTATTTCAGTTAAATCTCTTGTGATTGATTACCTTTACTATTGCATTGTTTCAATGGTCTCCCATTTCAAATTAGTACCTAAACTTCCTCATATACCTAATCCTATTTGCCATAATGGTTTTCCAGAAATTCACATATGATCATGTTATGTCTCACACCCTTCCTCAAGAAACTTCAGCAGTTTCCTGTCATCTATACAAAGATAAACTTTTGGAAGTCACATCTTTTTCCTATCTGGTTCCTTCCTATGTTTCAGTTTTCTTTCATATCACTATCATCGCAGTGGTTCTCAACCTTCCTTATGCAACGACCCTTTAATACTCCTGTGTGGGCGTATCTGCATGTGGGCAGACCTGCCTGGAGGCAGATAGAGGAGGAGTGTCTCGGTTCCTAAGACCATCAGAAATATGTGTTTCCCAATGGTCTTAGGCAATCCCTGTGAAAGGGTCGTTCTACCCCCAAAGGGGTCGCGACCCACAGGTTGAGAGCCGCTGTGACTGATTGGGTGTTTTGCACACATCACTCTTCATCTCATTTCAGCGTGTTTCCCTGGCTGCCTATTTAATCTGGAATACATTTCTTCCTCATCTTTGCCTTGAACAATCGCTGGTTTGGTTCAAGATTCAGTTTAAGTACCATCTTGTGCCAGAAAACTTTCTTGATCTCTCTTGGCTATTACTGTTATTCTGCCCAATATTATCTGATATTCGTTTTAATCCGCAGGGTTTTATCACTATACCTGAAAAAAGGGCGGGGTGTGGGGGGAGCTTTTCTCAATTCTCATACTTCTCAATTTCTCTTAATCGCCTAATAAATCTTTGATGATTGATTGATTTTGAACGCTCATTGTGCATTAGACCTACCACAATTTGGGGGATGTTACAGAGGAATAACGAAATCTAAATGCTATTTTTTTTTTCTTACTGCTTTCTGAGCAATTCTTGTTCATTTGGTCAGTTTTTTAGTTCAGTGTTTTGTTTTTCTTGTCTTTTTTTCCTGATTCATCCTTATCTACTTTTCTTCTGCTTTTTTCTTTCTTAACAAATGTCAAGTAGAATAGGTACTGTTCTATAGTATAATTTGAAGTTTAATAATCTTATTCTACTTTAATATTTTATTTCATTTTCCCTTGAATTATAGAAATACTGTTTTTCTAAATAAAAATTATTTTGCCTAGTCCTATTCACTGTTCATTTGGATTTTAAATATCACATATATAATTAATTTAAGTAGTATAATTTTAGTTATATTAATCCATCCCAGGTATGAGCATTCAATAGCCATCTAATTATTTAAGCAATCATTTATTTCTTTAGAGATAATGTTGTAGTTGTTTTATACAGGTCTCGTGTATGCCTTGGTACATTTGATTCCCAGGTATTTTACAAACTCTTAAAAATCATAAGAAAGACTGTGAAGAACAACACTAAATGTTCATGTTATTTTAAAATATATTTTATTTACCCTCAATTGAATGTTTAAACATTTTTAACATTTGTTTTTTCCAAGTTTTGTGTTCTTAATTCTCTCTCTCTATCCCCTCACCCCTCCATGATATGGTGAGCAATCAGATATAGGTTATACATGTGTAATCATGTAAAACATTTCCAAATTATTCATTCCACATAAGAATACTTGAATAAGGGGCGGTTAGGTGGCACAGTGAATAGAGCGAGCACAGGGCCTTGAGTCAGGAGGACCTGAGTTTAAATGCGGCCTCAGACACTTAACACAAAAAACTAGCCGGGTGACCTCGGGCAAGTCACTTAACTGCAATTGCCCTCCAAAAAGAAAAAAAAAAAGAATACTTGAATGAAACATAAAAGAATGAAAGTGAAAAATAACTTGCTTCAGTCTGTATTCAAGAAATTTCAGTTCTTTCTCTGGAGGCAGATAGTATAGTTCATCATTAGTCTTTGGGGATTTTCTTGGGTCATTGCATTGCTGAGAATAGATACTCTTCATAATTCTTCATTGAATGTTCATACTCTTTAATCTAGACATGCCACTGCTATTCATATATCCCAAGATGATGAAAGATAGAAAGATCAAATATATTCCAATATATTTATAGTAACCTATTTTGTGATACTAAAGAACTGCAAATAAAGCAGATGTCTATTGATCAGGGAATGACTAATTATGCTATATGAAGCTAATAGGTTAGCTTAGTCCCTTAAGAAATAATCAAAGTTGATGATTCAGGGAAATGTAGGAAAATTTACATGGAATGATGCAAAGTAGAAGCAGGTAAACAATATACCTAGTGATATTGTAAAGAATGGCAGCATTCTGTATAAGAAATGAGATTGTGGTGATTAGTTAGTTGGGAGAATCCAGTTCATTTGTCTGTAAGGTCACTTTTTACTGTTTTATTTCTTTGTTTCCTCACCAACGCCCAGTTCCCATGGAAAGTTAGACTTTTAAAGATATGGCTAACTGAGATTACCCCTAACCCTCAAATGGAACGTGCTCTTTGATTTGGGACTGGAATCCAGCCAACTAGAAGATCTTGCTTCTGTTTAGAGTGTAAACAGAATCTAGTCTGGGTGAGTTCTTACCCTGAAGGAAATGAGTATCTCTCCTCCTACCTCTTCATAAGAGTTTAGTATGACCCAGCTCATGAAGGAGAAAGCCAACGGATTAGATTGGGTGGAGATGTATTCTCATGTCCAGGTTGCTAGAGGCAGTTGAGTGTCATGATCAAGCCACATTCCTAGCAGGAGGAGCTGGAGACTTCTAGTCCATTCCCTCATCAAATGTCCACCAATCAAGTTTGATTTTCACTTATCAGGGGCATTTCCTCTTGAACAAACATTTAAGGAGTTTAGTTATTTAGGAAATGCATCATGGGTCCTTGCTTACAAAGAGAAACCACTGACCATCAATTTATTGGTTTTTGCTAGCCTAATCTATAAATTGATTAATTACCCAGAAACTGCATCTTGGGGCTTTTTTCATTTGTCACACTGTGGACCATATCTTTTCCCATGAAGTATTGAATGTCTGAGGTGAAATGGAACAAGAACATACACTGGAATATGTAGCATTTAAAACGCTGATGAAATTGTCATTAAAAGAAGAACACTAATAAAAACTACTCAACTCAACAAGCATATTATATGTGCTTCTAAATGACAGTCACTCTTACTGGAACTAAGGATAAAAAAAAAAAAAACCCAGAAGGATAAACAGTCCATGGAGCTTAGATTATATTGAGAGATTGGTAAAGTGATAAAACTGGTCAGCAGATAATGAGAAAAGATATAACTAGAGAAGGAATGAGAACTAACCACTAGAAGCCCCAAGAAATATTCTCTCTAGGTGGTAGCACTTGAACTGTCTTGAATTTGGGATTTTTAGAGGTAGAGATGATCAGATGAGTTGAAAGTACATTCTAAGTAGAGAGGACACTAGACTGATGGAGTTTTAATATATGTCAAATGTCGATGATTCATGAATTCCATAATGGAAAAGTGTTATTCCACTAGCTAATGCTTATTTCTGGGTTACCCCTCCCCTTTTTGTCATTTGTAAAATAAGTTGGTTAAAAAGAGTTGACTTTGTATTGATGGATGGAATGCGAAATGAATTTCATACTCAATTAAAACCCGGCCATGACATGAAGTGTTATAATTCATAAGCGTTTCCCATTATCACTGCATTAATTACACTATGCTAGAATTGTATAAGCTAATTCATAAAACACCAGGAAATGCTGCAGTGATGTCATGTCAACTGTAACAGCCCTGGGGCCCTTTTGTCTGGGATACATTTAACAGTCTCTGTACTTGCCACTGGATTGAATGTGCTTATAATCGACACTTAAAGAAGTAACAAGACAAAAATCATCTGTAGGAGCCTCCAATCATACTGACAATTGATCAGAAAATGTACTTGTTTCAGAGACAGAAAATGGAGGGACTTGAGTTTGCTTTAGCAGAAATTTTAATTATATATTTGATAACCATAAGCACAGAGAAAATTGTTAGCTGTTTTGTCATGGCATATAAATTCATGAAGCTAAACTTCATATTCACAGTTCTTTTTCCCCTCCCTTTCTCTCTTCCTCTCTCCCTTCCTCCCTCCTTCTTTTCTTCTTCCTATCCTAGAAGGGATAGAATTAAGCTTCCTACTTACTCTCAAAGAACTCACAGAGACTCCTCACACACACCTCTCTTATTTTTTTTTATTATGTCTAAAAACTATCTGTCAGACCATTTAAGCAAATGATTATCTACCTTCACCTACCCTCCATCCAAGAGTGACTAAATGAGTTAGTCATTTCATCCTGTAGCTGAGTTACCCTGATTGTTTGGTGAGTGAGGAAAGGCTCACCTAATCCACTATATCTAGCAGGCTAAAGACACTGTTCCCATTCTTCTATTCATTAGAAAACCAGGGCCTACTTTTAAACACACACACACACACACACACA
>JAQQSV010009285.1:0-13560 GCA_028646515.1 Pseudochirops corinnae | reverse complement strand
TCTTAGTTTTTAGAAGAAACAAGAATTGCAACAAAATCAACTTGGATTGTTTGAAAAGAATGGCTGGATGAAGGTTCTTGTTAATAAAGACTTTATTTCCTCAGTTGTTTTTTTTTAAATAGAAGCATTCTATTTTTTTAATTTTTTAATTGATTTGTTTATTTACTTTTAGTTTACAAGATTCATTTCCATAATCCCTTGAGTTTCAAATTTTCAGTTTTTAAATCTATAAAATGGGGATAAATTTGCACTGTATTCTTTAAATGCTTGCCATGAGGAAAGAGTTTTGTAAAACTTAAAATGTAAAGGAATTGCTGTTGTTACTAAATATAATGTGTAATTCATTTTATTTTTAGATAAAGCCTTAAAAATGAAAAAAAAATTAATTTATATATCATCATTCCTGGAAATGCACAGGTTCTAGAGAAATTCATCAAGTTGAAATTAGAGCAATAATTTCACAAGTATGAAAATAACAGTCTCAAAAATAGTCATATATGAACAATCTAAGGTAAATATTCAACTTAACCTAAGAATATATTTTTTACCTCATCATTTAACTTGTGCATATGATATAAGTAAAACTTTTAGATTACAAAGAATGAGAGCTAAAGACTTTAGAAGAAAAGGAGAGTATTTGTTTTCCTTTATCAGAATAATAAAAAAAAAGGTTAGTACCTACCAAAAAAGAATAATTAGTTAAAATAGAATGATGCTAGATGTTTGGGTATCTCTCCCCCTCCTCTCTGTCTTCCCCCCACATACCAATATTGCACAATAAACCAGAATCTTTGTCTTCTCCTTACAGGTTTGTATTTGATTCCCACCCATTATTACTGCATTTGCCAAGTATTTATTTCCTGGTTCTTGCTCTGGACATTAAAAAAAAAAAATCAAGTCACAATGTTATCTACAGAGATTCTGAGGAAATATGGAATGAGAAATGAATGGAATTAATAGGAGAGAAATGACTGGTATTATCTCCTATATCTCTTTCCAACTCCCCAATACCTACCTCCCCTCTCTCCCAAATCTACATGAACATACACATGCAGGCACATGTTCAATCTTTTCCCTTATAGACTCCCAAGGGGAAATCATGAACAGCCTCGTTCATGGACAGACTTGTGCACTACTTTGGAAATCTACCTCAACTTTAAGACATTGCACACTATTTTGGTAACTAAGTGGTCTATTTGGAATTCTGTATGGAAATTTAAGAGTGTCAACACCACTTTGAATTCCATTTTGTATTTCATATTTAATGTTTTTCACTCACTTGTGCTGCTCACAAACCTTTCCTTTTGTTTTGTTTTCAGCTGACATGCATTGGAAAAACTTTTGTGCATCCCTATAAAAGACATTTAAAATTTTCCAGAACAAGCTTAAAACGTAAATAGCAGATACTCAACTTCATGATAAAAAGCTCTTTTGGTATTCATAAATCTTCATGCTTGTTAGAGAATTTTGCTGACATGTCTCAAAGGACAGAAGCATGAAACTCATCTTATTTGCTTTTTTTATTCAGTGGTCAAAAATGCAATAATAAGGTATGCCCTCAGAAACAGATTTCTTAAATAGTGGAAATATCACTGGAATAATCCATAGCTAGGGTCATAGTAATGTGGTTTCTTTATCATTAATTTGTTGAATCTAATTTCCCTCCATCCACAGATAGCAAATATCAATTATCTTAAGAACTAATAAGAAGAGTTTAAATATGTATATGGCTTTTAACATGCCTAGATACAAAGCTTTTGGAAAAATTATTTGGCTCTTGGAAAGAGATATACTACCATTCTAATATCAAACATTTCTGATTTAGGGATTTTTTTCCCCCAGGATTTGGGGAAAAGGAAATATTGAACAAAATTATAAGAAATTCAATGAATACTTTTCCCCCGTTAGGGTTGGATCACACCTACCCTTTTCCTTTTTCTCCCTTTACATGTCTTTCTATAACTTCAACTTGTCCCAGACATCCAGTCTTCTGTTAAATACACAAGCCTTTTATTTGGAGGAGGTATGGACTAGGAAGCTACACTCTAATGATGTTTTGAGGAATGGATATATGAATTTAATAAGATGAGTCCATATGCAATTTAGACAGTACTAGAGGCTCTGCAAAGTTAGTTACCTTATGTAAAATAAATCCTGCTTGATTTTCTGAATTTGCTCCGTTTGACACCAGCTATGTGACAATGGATAAGTCTCTAAATCTCTCTGAACCTTGCTATCATTATCAATAAAACAGAGAAACCATACTCTCCAGATCATCTTCATGAGACTCAAATGAGGTAATAACATTTTGAAAATTTTTTACCTCTAAAGATCATTATAAAATAGCCTTCTCCTCATCATCATTATCTCTATACCTTCCCCATCAGATTTACAATATTTTCAGACTTTTTTGAGGATAGGGATTTATTAATTTTTGGTTTGTACCCCTAGTGCTTGGAATGGTAGCTGGTATGTAGTATATGTTTAATAAATAATTGTTGATTAAACCTCAGATTAAATCAACACATACATTTATATTTGGTAATTTAAATACAAAAATGAGCTTAGGTAAGAAGAGCAAAAACAAGTCAAGATGTGGTAGAGAAAACAAAAAAAGGTTAAAGACACAGGTCACAGAAGTCTCATTCCTATACTTCACATAAAGTTTCTTCAAGAAGAAAAAAAATGAAAGAGAACAGTCATGCTGAGCACTGAACAGTAACACAAATGAAATAAATTGTATTGATAGTTTTTTTCCAATACTCTGCACTGCTGTACTATGTTATTATTCTTACTATATTATTCTTCTACAATATCATTATTCTCTGACTATAAAGCTGTGTTTGAGCCTAGCTAATTATTCCATGTTTTTGTAAAATGTTGGGCAACAAGAGTTTTCAATTCGTAATTATCCCAAAATTTCTTGGGCATGGCACAGGCAAGGAGATAGAAAGGAGAGTTTGGTTTTCAACCTGGGTACGTTCCAAGTGTCTTTCACATAGTCATGACAAGTTACTAGCCTAACGCTAACAGGCATTCTATAAACCTTTCCTGCATTTTCAGCTCAAAGGCAGTCATGAGAATCATTTCACCCACCAAGAGAAAACACTAAAAGCCACTTTAGGGAGCATCTTTATAACAAGGTTTGCACAGAGGCAATCTAAAGTACATAATCAGATAATATCAGAGCTAATAAGCACAACTTCATTAGATCTACATAGTACACAGCAAAGGATATTTCCCTCAGTGTGGGGGGCAACTTCCTATTTGTAGATTGTAATGAGTGCATACAACTCTAAACACGCCCACAGTGCTCACTAAATTAGAGAAATGCACAACAATCTTTTAGTCTTGTCAGGATAGTGGTTTTTAGAACAATTCAGGAAAAGAGGAAAATAAGACTGGGTACCCATGCTTAATATCCATGCCTTATGAATAAAGGAGGGTAGACTACTCATAACTCATTTTCCTGCTTATATTCTATGACTATGCTTCTCTATTTTCTAACTGTGGCCATAGTGTCTGAGCTTAGTGTAATGTCAAGATTATGTGGTTTTTCAGTCAGAAAAAAACTCAGTTTAAAAGGTAGTAGCTGTATAATTTGGAACAAAATATGAAACCTCTCTAGATACATTTATAAGGTATCCTCATCCTCATCATTAAATTTACAACCAACCCCATCAGAATTCTAGTTCTTTAGGCTTCCTTGAGAGCAGGGATTTGTTTATTTATTTATTTTGCTATTTTCTTTTGTGCAAGGGTGCTGCCATGACTGTTTCTTATTTTGTCTTGGTATCTCCAATGTCTAGTACATCACCTAATGCATACAGTTAAGGACTGTATCTACAATTTCATTAATAAAAGAAACTCACTCCATAATTCAGGTCAACAACATCTCTGTGACTTGAAGTCCTCTAGATTTGCCTTCAGAACAATCACTCTGTCTATAAACATTTAGAAAGCATCTACTATATGCCACAAATTGTGCTAAGTGCAGGGGATACAAAAAAAAAAAAGACAAAAAAAGATTCAGTCCTTGCCCTCAAGGAACTCAAAATCTAATGGGGGAAACAACATGTTATATAACAAACAATATAAATATGAAATATTCAACAAAAAGAAGGCGCTGAAAATAATAGGGTCTGAGAATGGTTTCCTGTTACTTTGACTGGTATGTGAAGGAAATTTAAGAAGCCAGGAAGCAGATACAGGAGGGATAGCATTCCATGGATGACTGAAAGTGCTCAGAGTCAATAGATGGAGGGCCTTATTCAATGAACAACAAGTAGGTCAGTGCCACTGGATCAAAGTGTCCATAGAAGGGTGAAATATATAAAATGAGTGTAAATGTGTTTGAGGTAGATGGGTGTCATTTTATTAAGTCCTCTGAACTCCAAACAGAAGACTTTATATTTGATCATAGAGATGAGAATGGGCCACTGGAGTTGGTGGAGAAGAAAGGCATTGAATTATGGTTGGACCCACATTTCAGAAACATCACTTTGATGGCTACAGAAGAGGAGAGAGGGAGGGAAGGGAAGAGAAAGAGACAAAGAGATAGAGACAAAGTGAGAGACATGGCAGTCAGACTCCACAGCAGGCTATTTCAATAGTCTAGGAATGAGGAGATAAAAGCCTGAATAGGAGTAGCTACAGAAACAAAAGAGAGATGAAGTAATATTCTAGAGATGTTACTAAGGTAAAATTTACAATTCTTGGCAACAAATTTGAACACAGAAAGTAAGAGAGTTGAGGATGACACCTAGTTTGAAAGCCTATGGGACTGAGAGAATGATAATGCCCTCAACTGTAATGGGTAAGTTCAGAAAAGGAGAGAGTTTGGGGGAAAAAATAATGAATTCACTTTTAGACATGTTGTTTTCAAGATGTATAAAGCACATCCTATCAAAGGTATCTAATACACTACTGGAGATGTGACTAGAGGTCAACAGAAATATTAATCAATTTTTATTAAACACCTACTATGTGCCAGGGACTGTGTGAAGTGGTAGGGATATAAAAATAGAAAATGCAGCCCCTGTTCTTAAGAAGCTCACAATCTAATGGGGAAGATACCATGCAAACAAATATATAAAAACAAATGATATACAGAATAAAGATGAAATAATTAAGAGAGGAAAGATACTAGAATTAAAAGGGTTTGGAAAAGGTTTTCTGTAATAGTTGGTATTTTAGTTGGTATTTAAAGGAAGTCAGGGAAGTCAGCAGGGTGGGATGGAATAAGTACATCTGGCAATTTTGAGCACAGGCATGGTAACTGAATCCATGGAAGTCAGTGTCATGAAAAAGGAAATAGCACAGAAAGTGAAAAGAAGAGGGATCAGGATAGAACAAGTTAGTGGGCATGATCTGGATAAAAGTTGAGCATCAAAAACTGAATAGTGGCTCAATAAGTAAAAGGGGAACCAGAAAAGATTTTTGTCCTAGAGTTAAGAAAGAAGAAAATATCAAGAAGAGGATAAGTGACAGTGTCAAAAGCTATAGGGAGGTCAAAGAGGATGCAGAATAAAAAAAGACCATAATATTTGACATTTAAAGAGACTTCTGGAAACTTTGGAGAGAGCAGTTTTGGCTGAATGATGAGGTCAGAAATCAGTCTGAAGAGTTAAAAAGAGAGAGAAAAGAGGAAGTGAAGGAAAATTTTGTAGACATCCCCCTCAAGGAGTTTAGCCACAAAAAGTAGGGATGATATGGAATGATAGTAATTAAATTTTTTCTTTCACTGGCTGGATCAAGAGAAGGCCTTTGATGGTGGAGGTATATATTTTAGGCAGTAAGGAAAGAGTAAGTCAACAGAGAGAAACTGAAGATAAGTGATAAAGTAGAGATGAGACAGTGGGCAATATGGTAGAGAAGATGGAATGGAAGAGGACTGACCACTTGTGGATGTGGAATGTCTGACCATGGAAAAAAAGAAAGGCTACCTCATCATCATGTGAGGCAAGGATGAAGGAGAAGATAGTGACAGAGGCACAGGCAATATGATAAAAGGAGGAGAAAAGAAGAATTCTCAGCAAATGACCTCAATTTTTTCAGTAAAATATGAGGCAAGGATCTCAGCTGTTGTATTAAGGAAGGGCGAGTCATAAGAGGTTTAAGGAGAGATAAGAAGAGTCATTGTGGTGAGTGGGGTAATAAGCAATTTAAAGAGGCATAAAAGGATTACTTAGCTACAGTAAGGATGCAAATGAGATTATATAACAAAAATATTCAGTGGACTCAGCATGGTTGTGTGATTGTCTCCACTTTAGTTCCACAGCACAAGCATAGGAGTTAAGACAATGGATTATGAGAATGATCCTACTCAGGGCTGAGACTGAACAGGGCATGACCAGGGATATGAAAATAGGGGAAGGGAATCAAGAGAAAAGGATTGTGTAAAGTTGAACTGGTTCACCAATGGATCAAGATGAGTAAAGGAGAAGAAGGCAGGCTCAAAAAGAACTGAGGCATAAAAGAATTAGAGGTTAGAGGGAGACATAAAATAAAAATAGATTTTGATCAAAGAGGGGAATTCTAGAAGTACTGTATTTGTGGGTGATGCTAAGATCAAAGTTATGACTATCTTAGCATGTTCCTGTATTGGGCCGGAGGAGTAAGTCATAGGTAATGATTAAGTTGAAAAATTGTGAGTCTAGGAGGTTTAAGGGATTACCATCAATAGGTATATAGAAGTCCCCTAGTATGAAGGCAAGAGTTGAGAAAGAGAAAAAATTGAGAGTCAGATAGTGAACTCACTGAAATAGGAAGGGGAATGACCAAGCATCTAGGTCCTAGACTGTTAGTTTACAATAGCCACCTACAATGTTACTGGCTGAGAAATGGGGATTAAGTGAACCTCAAAGGAGGAGCAGTTACTCAGTGTTGGTTGTAGAGTATAAACCTGAAGGAACAATAGAGAAAATGGAGTAATCCAATTGTCTAGTATAAAAAAGTTAAGTGACTTGCCTAGGTTAATAAAGGCAATAGCGTCAGAGGTGGTTCTTGAAGAAAAGTCTGTCTATTACATTGGATTATGTCAGATGAAATTAAGTATCTTTGACCCAGGGTGTAGTCTTTGGCCTACCACTAAGCTTTTCTTTTCATATCTCAAATTGGGATCATAATACTTGCTCAATCTATTTCATAGGATCTTGTGAGGATCAAATTAAATACAACAGACATACATTTTTTCATTCTCAAAGCTGTTATCAAAAGACAAAGAATTATATTATATACATAAGATGGTTAATAGCAAGCATTCCTTGAGTATACTATGGGGCAAAATCTAACTTTTTTAATGAAATAATTATAAATGGGTTAAGTAATTACATCCTCTGGTTAATAAGTAGTACTTTGCTTTTAATAACTAGTGGTTTTGCCTTGTTCATTTAATACCACTCACATATTATTGTTCATTTGAGATAAGAATCAGATTAGACTGCTTTTACCTGTAAATAAACAGAAAGTGAGAAGCATTTTTTTTTGTGGGAAGTGGGAAGCTAGACATGACTTATTAGGCATAAGGAGCTCCCAACAAGGGATTCTCTCTGCCAAAGCATTTTACATGACTAACAATCTTAGAGAGATATCTGGAACATTGAAAGGTTAAGACACTTATCCAGGAATACGCAATCATCATATTTCAGCAGAAGCAGGCATTCACCTCAGATCTCCTTTTTACAAAGACAAGCTTTCTATATGCTATGCAGCTGCTTAAGGAAAGAGGGATTAGGCTTGTTCTAATTTTCCCTGGAGAGCAGAGTATTAGCAATATCTAAAAGTTAGAGAAAGTCACAGTTAGGCTAGATAAAATTCAGCCCAGATGGCCTACGAATTAGAATTACTAAAAGTGGAATGGGCTGATTAGTGATATTAGAAGTTTCTTTTGTAATTAAGGTCTTCAAATAGAGACTAAGTGATCAGGTATTGTTGGGGGGGGAGGGAGGTTGAGTGTGAAGAGAGTATTTCGTTAAATATAGGTTACAATCTCTCTGAGGGCAGTGACTATTTTCATTTTTGCCTCTTCATCTCTAGTTCCCAGGATGGTACCTGGCACAAAATTTAGTATTTGTTAATGGGTTTTCAGTTAGGGCTTTTGCCATAAACGATGTTGCTATTTAGATGAACAGTATAAAAAAGTGAAAACATAGAAAGCTATGATATATAACAGATATGGAACATCACGTTTTCCCTGTGTTTTATTTGATCAGAAACATGATTTCTCAATAGAAATATGCAACATAACAGATTTGTACTGTTTACTTTTATTCAACTATTATTTTATCTTTAGTGTCCTATTAGAGAGTTCTAAGGATTATACAGTTGTCAAACCATCCACAAAACATTATTGAGGTGGTACTAACAACATGATAAGGGAAGCAACATGGCACAGTGGCTAGACAAAGTTTTAGAGTGGGCTAGATCTGAATTAGAATCTAACTTTGAACTAGCTATGTAAGCCAGGACAAGTCATTATACCTCTCTGAGCCTAAGGTTCCTTATTTGTAGAATAAATGTGGTAGACTCCCATTTAGCTCTGCTTATATAATCTTTTGTTTGTTTGTTTGTTTTTAATCAATAGAGAAATTGCTATACTTCAAGAGAAGCTATAAATTTTCATTGATGATGTTCTTGTCATAAATGAAAACAGAAACAAAGAAATTGTAGTTAAATAAAGGAATGGTACATAAGTTCTCCCTATAATAATTGGCAGAATTGCTCCCAAGAAACAAGATTCCTCACTTCAGGAGACCCTTATTTTTCTCTCATTTTATTGCTTGTTATGGGAATTAATTTAAATTTGAAGACTCCTTTTTGTTATGTCAAGTAAGCAGGTACTTAACCCTTAGTCAAGCCTCTGTGAAAGAGGAAGAGGGTATGAACTCTGTCTCCTGTTGCTGACATAACAGGAAGGGGTTGACTGAAACCAGAAGTCAATGCTGTGTGTATATATAAGAAGAACCCCAGACAGAAACAGTCAAAATTTTCTTCTGGCAGACTCCTGGTGGAAGAAGCAGAATTTTCTCCTGACATCTGGAAGCTGCTACTGCTGAATGAGAACAGAGTTGGAGTTTTCTTGATTCCAGAATCTGGTGAAGGCTGAATTTGCGGCCAAGAAGGCTGCCAGGGAGGCTGCAGTGCCTGCTGCCAGATTTCTTCTGGGTCCTAGGGCCCACCAAACTGCTGGAGGACTGGAGAAGCATGACTGGAATGCTAAGACTTTGTTTGTTTGTGGCTTGGTTGATCCTTGAATTCCTAGAAACAGAAGTTGTGAAGGTTTGCAGATGTACTGGACTCTGTGAACTTCAATGTGTAGCAGGAACTGCCTGGAGGACTGGACCAGGACCTGGGAATTGTCTGCCTCTGAATCCAGGTGACTGTTTGGTGGATTCAGATTGGAGCTGGGACCATAGAAGGAGATCCAGGCAATTGGAGAAACCACTCAGAGTCAAGATGAAGAAAAGGCCTCTCCTTGGATATTGAATGCTGTGATGAAATTGAAGTTTACTAGAGACTGAGGGGTTGAGGATTTGTATATTTTCTAATGATTCTATTAAGTGATTAGCAGTACCTAGTAACTGATTGCTAAATAAGTGCTGCATGAGTGGAAGACTGATTTGTATTGTGAGATGACTGAATGACTGAGTAAGGAGGCAAACCTCCTTATGGATACCAGATGATTGTTCTTTTCTTCTTTGTTCTAAGTATTGTGACCACTTTGGTGAAAACTATGTGGCCATTTTAATGATGAGCTGTTGTCAACACTATAATGTGATTTTCTGTGATGAGATGTAATGTTGTGAATACTTTGATTTGTTGTGAATGTTTTTTTTATTTGTTCTTGAATAGAGTGTTCACTCTACTGCATAATCAGAACCTTAAAAGCTGTTCACAGTAGCATTCTTTTGGGAAGCTGCTCATGCATGAAGTTACAGTGCTCATGATGAACACATACAAAATAACCACAACAAAAATAATAGTTGCTTGTGACTAATTTATCTTATGGAAGATGAAGAACTAGAGGAATTCCATAAAGGAATTCACAATATGCTGCAAACCAAGTAACACAGAAATTTACTACTATCCATACAATGGTGGACATTGGTAACATAATAAAAATAGATAGAAAGATAGATAAAATGGGAAAATGATTAAAAAGGTAAAAAAAAGAAAAAGAAAAAAACCATGCTTATTTAACTTTGCTCCTGTAGCTCAACTCTACAGAAAGTCAAATGAAGTAAGGAAACATATATCAAGCCTCTACTATGTATGTATAAAGAACAATGTTAAGCACTAATGATAGAAAGGCAAAAACAGCCTTTGTTTTCAAGGAATTCACATTTTAATGGAAAGAAAACATGCAATTAAAAATGTATAAATAAATTTTGAGAGAGACTTCTAGAAAATATGAGCAACAAGATGGTAGACTTGACATTTTCTCGAGTCCCTGTGACTACTCAAATCACTTCAAAACAGAAATTGTTTTATAAAAAATGAAGCAACTTGAGCTGTTTCCATGGTCTAGTACACCTAGAATCCAAAAGAAGACTAAAAAAGAAAAAAAAATGACCTGGAAACTAGTGCTTAGTGACTCAGAGCTCACTCAGCACCCCTCAGCAGCAAAGATACACTCACTAACAGACTCAAGGACACAACAGAGGCTTACATCAAAACTCAAAAGGGTACTGTTACCTAAACCAGGGGACCAAAACAGAGAAAGAAAATTATAGACCAATTTCCCTAATAAATATAGATGTAGAAATTTTAAATAAGATATTAGTAAAACATTACAGCAATTTACACCATGAACTGGTCAGATTTATACCAGGAATGCAGGGCTGCTTCAACATTAGGAAAACTGAGCAAAATTGAACCATGTCAATAACAAAACTAACAGAAATCATCTGATTGTCTCAATAGATGCAGAAAAAAAGACTTTTGACAAGCTACAATACACAAACCTATTAAAAACACTAAAGAGCATAGGAATAAATAGGAGTTTTCCTTAAAATGATAAGTAGTATCTATCTAAAACCATCAGGAAGTGTTATGTGATAAGCTAGAAGCTTTCCCAATAAGATCAGGGATGAAACAAGGATGCTTATTATCAGCACTATTATTCAGTATTGTACTAGAAACGTTAGCTGTAGCAATAAAAGAAGAAAAAGAAAATGAAGGAATTAGAATAGGCAACAAAGAAACAAAACTATTACTCTTTGCAGGTGGTATGATATATACTTAGAGAATCCTAGAGAATCAACTAAAAAACTTCTGGAAGCAATTAACAACTTTAGCAAACTTGCAGGATAGAAAATAAATCCACATAAATCATTAGGATTCATTTATATGACCAACAAAACCCAGCAGCAGAAGATATTGAAATTCAATCTAAATTTACTGTGGACAATATAAAATATTTGGGAGTCTACCTGCCAAAACAAACCTAGGAATATAAGAAAAAAAATTTCAAAATGCTTTTTACACAAATAAAGTCAAATCTTAACAATTCAAAAAATATCAGTTATTCATGGATATACTGAGCTATTAAAATGAATATGACAATTCTGCCTAAATTAATTTACTTATTCAGGGCCACACCAATAAAACTACCAAAACATTATTTTATAGAGCTAGAAAAAATACTAACAAAATTCATCTGGAAAAACAAAAGTTCTAGAAAATAAAAAGAATTAATAAAAAAAATGCAAGGTAATGTGGTCTAGTCATACTAGATCTAAAACTATATCAAAAAGCAGCAATCATCAAAACTATTTGGTGTTGGCTAAGAAACAAAATGGTGGATCAGTGGAATAGGTTAGTTACACAAGATATAGTATTCAATAACTATAGTAATCTACTGTTTGACAAACCCAAAGACTCCAGTTTCTGAGAGAACTCACTATTTAACCAAAATTTTCTGGGAAAATCAGAAAAAATTATATAGCAGAAACTAGGCACAGAACATCTCACACCATATACCAAGATAAGGTCAAAATGGGTACATGATTTACATGTAAAGGGTCATAACATAAGACAATTAAGAGAGCAAGGAATAGTTTACCTGTCAGAGCTATGGAGATGAGAAGAATTTATGACTAAACAGGAAATAAAGAACATTACGAAATGTCAAATGGATAATTTTGGTTACATTAAATTGAAAAGTTTATGTACAAAGTTAGTGCAGCTAAGATTAGAAGGAAAACAGAAAGCTGGGAAACATTTTTTATACTCAGGGTTTCTGATAAAAACCTTATTTCTCAAATATATGAGTCAACATATATATGATATATATTGATATACATATGAAATGTATATAAATATATATACATATATACATATATACATATATGAGTCAAAATATATATGAGTCAAATTTATAAGAATACAAGCCATTCTCCATTGCTAAATGGTCAAAAGGATATGAACAGGCAGTTTTCAGATGAAAAAATTAAAACTATCTACAAATCACATGAAAAAAATGCTCTATATCACTATTAATTAGAGAAATGCAAATTTAAACAACTCTGAGGTAACACCTCACACCTATCAAATTGACTAATATGACAGAAAAGGAAAATGATAAAAATTAGAGATGTGGGAAAATCGGAAATTTTCTAATGACATGAAGACCCTGTACCTAGACTGTGAAAGTTTTTTTTGGCCTCAACAACCAGCTTGACCACAAGCTTTTATTTTATATTTACTTTGTTTATTTGAAGGGTTTTATGGGCCATTTGAACCTTTTTTTAAAAATTTATTTTTAGTTTTTAACATTCATTTCCACAAGATTTTGAGTCACAAATTTTCTCCCCATCTTTCCCCACACCCCCACCCCAAGATAGAAAGCATACTGAATATCCCTTTCCCCAATCATCTTTCTCTTAAATCCTCCCTCCTCTAACTTTCTAGTAGGGCAAGATGGATTTCTATGCCCCAGTGCCTGTATATTTTATTTCCCAGTTGCATGTAAACAACAACAACAACATTTTTTTAAACATTTCTTTTCAAAACTTTGATTTCCAGATTCTTTCGCTTCTTCTTTCCTCAATCACCCCCACTGGGAAGATAAGCAATTCAATATAGGTGGTACATGTGTAGTTAAGCGAAATGCTTCCATAATAGTTATAATGTGAAAGACAAGTTATATTTCCCTTCAAACTATCCTGCCCCCACTTATTCTATTTTCTATTTTAACCCTAGCCCTTTCCAAATTGTGTGCTTCTAACTACCCTTTCCTCCAATCTGCCTTCCCTTATATCATCTCCTCCTTATCCCCTTCCCCCCTACTTTCATGTAGGGTAAGATACTCAAATGAGTGTGTATGTTATTCCTTCCTTAAGTCAAATTCAATGAAAGTAAGGTTGATCCATTCCCTTTCACCTTCCTGTTCTTCCCCTCCATTGAAAGTTTTCTCTTGCCTCTTTTATATGAGATAATTTACTCTATTCTATCTCTACATTTCTCCTTCTCTCATAATATTCCTCTCTCACCTCTTAATTTTATTTTTTAGATATCATCCTGTCCTCTTCAAATGATCCTATGCCCTCTGTCTATGTG
>JAQQSV010009284.1:0-13560 GCA_028646515.1 Pseudochirops corinnae | reverse complement strand
CTTTTGGCCGGAGTGCTTACCTTCCCCCTTTCACAATCCCCACTCGCAGCTGGTGCTAATCTCTGCTCACCTGAGAAGCTTCTCCCGCCCAGCCGCCCCCAGGGCACAGCCACGGCTTTAGGCCAGTCTGGTTTTGGTTCGCAGTGCTGATATGGTTCCTCGTAGCCGAGGTGACTTTAGTGGGAAGTATCCTTGTGTGCGCTTTGGGGTTCTAGGATTGGTTTAGATTCCTATTTTATGGGTATTTTGGGGTGGCTATGTGAGAGCTGTGATATGTTGCTGCTGCTACGCTGCCATCTTGGCTCCGCCCCTAAATTAGCTTTTTAAAATAATAGCAGGACCAGATGAATTTACAAGTGAATTTTACCAAATACATAAAGATCAACTAATTCCAATTTTAAATAAATTACTTGGAATTAAAGGCCATGAAGGAGTCTTGCCAAACTCCTTTTAGTAGACAGATATTGTGCTGACACCTGAACCAGGAAGAGCAAAAACAGAGAAAGAAAATTGTAGACCAATTTCATTAATGAATATGGATGTAAAAAAACAAATGAAACACTAGGTAGGAGAGTACAACATGTATCACAAAGATTATTCATAGTGACCAAGTAGAATTCATACCAGGAGTGAAGGGATAGTTTAACAAAAGGAACATTATTAACGTAATTGATTATATGAATTACAAAAGCAGCACATATATGATTATTATCAATAGGTGCAGAAAAATCTTTGGAAAATATATTTATTTCTGTTAAAAACAGTTGAAAGCATAAGTATAGAGTCATTTTTCCTCAAAATTATAAAAATCATCTACTTTAAAACGTTAGCAAACATTATTTGCAATCGAGATAAGCTAAAAGCCTTCCCAGAAAGATAAAGACTAAAACAAGGATGTCAATTATCAACAATCTTTTCAATTAAATATTGTATTAGAAATGTTAGCACTACCAATAAGAGAAGAAAAAGAAATTGAAGGAATCAGGATGGGCAATGAGGTAATAAAGCTATCTCTTTTTGGAGATTATATGATGACAAGTCCTAGAGATTCAACTAAAAAAGTATTAGCAAAGTTATGGGATGTAGAATAAATCCACTCAAATCATCAGCATTTCTATAAATCAAAAAACCCTATAAGAAGAGATATTTAAAATAACTGGACTGTATAAAATACCTGGGAGTATACCTCTCAAGACAAACCCAGGAACTACATGAACATAAAATAATTTTTGTGCAAATAAAGTCAGATTTAAATCATTGGAGAAATATTAATTTTCTTATGGGTGGCCAGAGCCAATATAAGAAAAATGACAATTCTACCCACACTAATCTGTTTAATACAATCCCAAGTAAATTACCAAAAAATTGTTTTATTGAGCTAGAAAAATATAATGAAATTCATTTGGCAGAACAAAACATCAAGAATATCAAAGGAATTAATAAAAATGCAAAGAAAGGAGGCTTAGTAGTACTAGATCTTAAACTATAAGAGTAGTTATCAAAACTATCTGGTACTGGAAAAAAATAGCACTATAGAACAGAATAAAAATAAAATGCATGATAGTAAATGATGATAGTATCCTTGTGCTTGATAAATGTAAATATTTAAGTTTGAGGGATAAGAATACAATGGTTAAAAAAAAATGAAATGTGGCGTAAATTGGAAAGTAGGCTGGCAGAAATTGAGTATAGACCAATATCTTATTCCATTTGCCAAGATAAGGTCAAAATTGATACATGACCTAGATATAAAGGGAAATATCACAAGAAAATTAGAAGAACATGGAATATATTACCTATTAGGAGATTGGAGATAAGGATAGGAGCATTTATGAATAAACAAGAGATAGAGAGCATTGTGAGATATGACATGAATAATTTTGATTACATTAAATTAAAGTATTTTTTTTATTAAAATAAAAACATTCTATGCAAATTAGAAGAAAAATGGGTGGGAGGAATTTTATAGACACTTTCTCATATCTTAACTATATAGAGAACTTTGTCAAATTTATAAGAATTTGAGTCATTCCCCAAATGACAAATGGTCAAAGGATATGAACAGGCCATTTTTCAACGAAGAAATCAAAACTGTATATAGTTATATGAAGAAATGCTCTGAATCATAATTGATTAGAGGACTGCAAATTAAAAGTAACTTTTGGATATCATCTCAAACCTATCAAATTGACTAAATAATAGGAGAGGAAAATGACAAATGTTGGAGGAGTTGTGGAAAAAATTGGAACACTAATATACTGTTGGTGGAACTGTGAACTGATCCAGCATTTTGGAGAGCAATCTGGGATTATGCCCAAAGAGTTATTAAACTGCCTATACCCTTTGACCTAGCAATACCCTTATTAGGTCTGTTTCCCAAGGTGATCAGGTAAAGAGGAAAAGAACCTTTATGTTCTAAAATATTTTATAACAGTTCTCTTAATGATGGCAAAGAACTGAGTCCTCCAAGGACTCTCATGAGTCCTTTATAATTGTCTTAGATCGTTGTACTGCTGAGAAGAGATAGATCATTCATATTTGATCATTGCACAATGTTGCTGTTACTGTGTATAATGTTCTCCCAGTTTTGCTCACTTCACTTTGCATCTGTTCATGCAAGTCTTTTCAGGTTTTTCTAAAATGTGCCTGTTCACCATTTTTATTTTTATTTATTGTTTTATTTTTTGCTTTTTTTTGGAGGGGGAAGGCAGGGCAGTTGGGATTAAGTGACTTGCCCAAGGTCACACAGCTAGTTTTTTGTGTTAAATGTCTGAGGTAGAATTTGAACTCAGGTCCTCCTGACTCCAGGGCTGGTGCTCTATTCACTGCACCACCTAGCCACCCCCAGTGTTCACCATTTTTGTTGCACAATAGTATTCCATTCCATTCACATAACACAGTTGTTCAGCCATTCCTCAGTTGATGGGCATCTTCTCAATTCCAAAGTTTTGCCACCACCAAAGGAGCTGCTATAAATATTTTTGTACACATAGGTCCTGTTCCCTTTTTTTATTATCTCTTTGGGATACAGACCTAGTAGTGATATTGCTGGATCAAAGTATATATACAGTCCAGTTGCCCTTTGGGCATGCTTCCAAATTGCTCTACAGAATGGTTGGATCAGTTCACAACTCTACCAGCAGTACATTAGTATCCCAATTTTCCCACATCATCTCAAATATTTATCATTTTCCTTTTTTGTCATATTTGCTAGTCTGATAGGTTTGAGTTGTTTTAATTTTCATTAATCTCATCAAAAGTGATTTAGAGTACTTCATATAAATACAGATTCCTTCATTTGAAAACTTCCTGTTCACATCCTTTAACCATTTATCAGTTGGAGAATTGCTTGTATTCTTATAAATTTGATTCAGTTCTCTATATCAAACCTCTTTAAACTTTTTCCACTTGAAATCCCTTTCCACCCAAAAAGTTTTTAACCAGTCCCAGGTATATAGGTATGTGAAACAGGCATACAAATCAAACATTTACTAATAATAGATCATAAAAAAATTTATTTTAAAACAATTCTTTGATATACATATAACTTTGCCATTTATTAAAGATGAAAGTAAATTTGCATTCTAATGAGATGGATGTGCTTGTTTATTTTTACATAAAGAATAAATCTTGGGAGAATATTTGATAAAGATATTTTAGTTGTGCATTCAGAAACCTTTTTCTGGTGCCAAATTTTTTATGACCCCCATATTCAGTCACATGATCCCAAAAGAGGCTCATGATTTGTGCTTTAAGAAACACTGCTTACATGTATGAGAAATGAGATCCCTATAAGAGATATTAGCTGTAAAGATTTTCCCTCAGCTTTCTGTTTTTCTTCTAATCTTGGTTGCACTGGTGTTTTTTGTGTAAAGCCTTTTTATTTTAATGTAATCAAAATTATCTATTATGCATTTCATAATGTTCTGTATCTTTTGTCTTGTCATTAACCTGTAACCCACTTGTGCCATGCATGAGCAGCTTTCCAAAAGAGTGCTACTGTGAACAAGCTTTTAAGGTTCTGATTACACAGTATAGTGAACACTCTATTCCATAACAAACCAAAGCAAAATATTCACAGAAAATCAAGGTACAGCATTCACAATATTACAACTAATCACAGAAAACCACAATATAGTATTCTCAACAGCTTATCATTAAAATGACCAGATAGTTTTCACCAAAGTAGTCACAATATTTAGAACAAAGAACAATCATCTGGTATCCCTAAAGAGGTTTGCCTCCTTACTCAGTCATTCAGTCATCTCAGAGTACAATAGTCAGTCTTCCACTCATGGGGCAACTAGGTTAACTCAATCAGTCACTTATTTAGCCATCAGTTACTAAGTATCATTAATCACTAAATACAATCATGAGAAAATATACAACCACCACCCCTCACCCCTCGATCACTAGTAAACCATGTTATCATCACAGCATTCAATACACAAGGAGAGGCCTTGTCATCATCTTGACTTGGGGTCCATTCTCAGATTCCCTGGATCCCCTTCCATGGTCCAGGATTCTATCTGGATTCACCAAACTGGATTCACCTGGGTTCAATGGCAGACAGCTCCAAGTTCCTTGCCCAATTCTCCAGGTAGATCCTGCTCCACACTGGAGTTCACAGGGTCCAGTCCATCTCAAATCCTTCACAATTTCTGTTACCAAGAATTCAAAGCTCAACCAAACCACAAACAAACAAAGTCTCAGCATACTGGTCATGCTTCCTCAGTCTTCTGGCAGTTTGGCTGGCCCTGGGACCCAGAAGAAATCTCAGCTGGCTCTCATAATCAAAATCACTCCTGCCAGGTTTTCAAAATCAAAATCGTTTTCTCCAGCCTTGGGGGAGGGGGGTTGTCCTCTTCACCCTTCCCAGCAGCAGCAACTTCAGCCTTCACCAGATTCTAGTCTCAAGAAATTCTGACTGTGCCTCTCTGGAGCTTTTCTTATACACACACAGCATTGGCTTCCTGTTTCAGCTAACCCCTTCCTGTTATGTCAGCAACAGGAGACAGGAGTTCACACCTGTTTCTTTCACAGAGGTTTGATTAGTTACTAAGGGCTAAGTATCTGTTTACTTGCCAGAACAAAAAGGGGTCCTCAAATTTAAATTAATTACCATTACTCCCACTTAACTTCTTCTTTAAGAATACACCACTTAGTGAACATATATTGAGTACTGATATCACTTCATTCTCAGTAGTACCTTTTAGCAAGATATAGTTTCCTTCCTCATTTCTTTTAATTAGATGTATTTAAAATGATTTTTTAAAAATTTAAAAAATTAGATCTACTTTTGCTTTTGCTTGTCTGAGGTCAGGATTGCTACCTCTGATTTTTGTTTTTTGTTTTTTTCTGCTTCAACTGAAGCATAATATATTTTGCTCCAGTCTTTTACTTGGTGTGTTTCTCTCTGCTTCAAATGCATTTCTTGTAAGCAACATACTGTCTGATTCTGGTTTTTAATTCATTTTGCTATCTACTTCTGTTTTAAGGGAGAGTTCATCCCATTCACATTAACAGTTGTGATTACTAATATAAGTGCCTTGAGGTCAAAACCTTGATTTTCCCTTCCTTTGTATTTCCAGCACTGTTCCTGGTACATAGTAATCACTTAACACATGCTAATTAATCACATAGAACATTTATTAATATTTTATAACTTCTCAAACCTCCCATGATTTCCCCCTCCTCTTACTCTCTCAGATGAGAGCCTTCCTTCATATTTTAGTAAGGAAAAAATTGAGGTCCTTCGGAGAAGTCCTTCTCTTCATCTCACACCATTCAGATACATTCTATTACTCTCCCCTCTTTCATCTCTCACTCCAATGAAGAGATGGCCCTTTTGCTAAGAGATGACCCTAATGTCTCAGCATGTATGAACAAATCCATGCCATCTTCTCCAGTCTAATGCCCCTTTATCACCACTAATTTCTCACATTAATCTTCAGTCTCTCCCTATATGTTACTACATTTATCTACCTTCTACCTACAAACTTACCCATGACTCCTCTACCCTGAAAAACACCCTCACTTCATGTGTCTGGCCATCCTAAAATCATCTCATACCTCTCCTGTCTTTTGTGAGTAAACTCCTTGAGAAGGCTTTGTACCGTCAATATCTCCACTGCCTTGCCTCTCACCGTCTTCATGACTATCAGGAGTCTAGTTTCTAAGCTCATTAGTCAACTAAAACTCCTCTCTCTAAAGTTACCAATTATCTCTGTTGACAAATCAAATAACATTTTCTCAATTGTCATCCTTCATGACTTATAACATTATAGATCATCTTCTTCTCCTTGATACTCTCCTTTCTAGTTTTTGTTTTTGTTTTTTTTTTCAGTGACACTGCTCTCTCCTGGTCCTCCTACCTATCTGACCATTCCTTCTCAATCTCTTATGGAATCTTCATTTCCGTCATGCACACAAACCATAGATATCCTCAAACCTCTACTGCCTAGTAGGTACAAGGCACTGTTCTAGCTGCTGAAAATTCATCAAGGAACAGATTCATTGACTTTCTCTGTGCTATTTTACTGGTCTTCAGGTTAAGTCACACTCAGTCCCTTTGAGTTCATAAAATGGATAAGGAGACTTGTTCAGAAAATCTCAGGGACCTATGAGTGGTTATTTCAATTGATCTCCTGCTCTTTGTCAGATGATAGCATTGATTGCCTCTTCTGTTATGAACTACCACATGTTTTTCATCTTTCTAAAGTTCCCCTCTTCGTTGTTCAAACCTCCTCAAAGGGAGCAAGAGGTTGAATGAATCATAACTAGCAGGACTATTAGTTAGCAATGTTGTTACCTGCAGCAAATTAGAGTGCTCTCAGAGTAGCTGTAGAAGTGGAAGAGCCAGCCAGTGTTTCAAATTTATTAATTTAAAAAAATAAAAAAGGAGATTTGGTTACAGTAGCACTTTACTACAGGAGATTTTGCAGCATGTTGCAAAATATCCAATGTCCCAGTGTCTGCCTTTCAGATCTTTAGTGACTGGACAAACCATTTTCTACCCCTTTCCTGGGAGCCAAGTGCTTAGCTAATATCAGTCCCATTCCCTATTCCCTTTTTTGGTCAACTTGTTATATGTAAATACATAGGATTATATATACATATGTGCGTGTGTGTGAAATGTATATTTGTCTTTATATATGTATATGTGTATAAATGTATGCATGTAAATTCAAGGTTGGGATACTAAATGTCTAATGGTCAGTTTCCTGGGTTTTACCTGAATGGAATAGCAGGCAAAGAAACCTGCATATTCAGAACTCTAAACAACCAAGAAATTATTGAGAATTCTGAGAAGCTTATTTGTAGGAGTTATTTTCTTTTTAAGGATTGTGTTATGTTTTCCTTGGTCTGTCATTATAAGTCATTAATGTTGTGAAGAATATACTTGCAAAAAGAGTTGTCATCAGCACACAATGATAGATATTCCCTGATTTGGGGGTTGGGGGTTTTGAGAGAACTGAGGAATCCCAGAAAGTATACATAAATTCTTTATCTTATTAAAATGGCTGATGGAAAGATTACATTCTGGAGCCTGTTACCTCTGTCTAGCAGTTCTAGGAAGCAGGGTGCCAGTCATGTAACAACTCCAATTGCATAAGCTGTGATTATAAATCTTGATATAATTTTCCTCTGTACTATTTTCCACCCAGTCTGAGAATGATCAAGGTTCCTGTTATTCTTCCATTTTCAAGAGGGTCTCTGTCAACAATTCCTAGGTAGTGTG
Organism: Pseudochirops corinnae; assembly: GCA_028646515.1. NCBI lineage: Eukaryota > Metazoa > Chordata > Mammalia > Diprotodontia > Pseudocheiridae > Pseudochirops > Pseudochirops corinnae. The sequence goes on along the minus strand of JAQQSV010009284.1, from coordinate 5,819 downwards.
ATGGTGATGTGGAAGACAGAGATTCTATGCTTCATCCCTGAAAAGATCCTTCATTTGGGGAAGGAGATAAGTGAGAAAATTTGAAAACTAGTTACATTTATTAATTAAGTTAAGGACTACATCTATTATTTCATTGGTGGAAGGAATACCCAGGTAAGGAAATCATCTACCAAATGCAAATTGGCGCTTTCTCTGAAACTTATAGTATTAAGGATGTTGCTTAGATCACTGAGAGGCTAAGTGACTTTCCCAAGGTCACACAACCAGTACATATCAGAGAAAGGATTTAAACCTTGGCTTTCCTGGTTTCCAAGCCACCTCTCCATCTACTCTGCATTACTGCTTCATTTTTATTAATGTTATTATTGTTTTCCTTAACATTGTTAGTCTTTGGCATTCTTAAATTTTAATCAAAGTTTGAGGCTCTTCCATCTCTGTCTCTTTCTCTTTCCATGTTTTTTCTCTGTTTCCAACTCATTCTCTCCCTATTTATCTATCTCTTTCTCACTCACCTACACCTAGCCACCCACACATTTATGAGAAATCAAAATGAGGTATCATTTTAAAAGTCAGTCATTTAATGTGTAATGCTTTACATCCATGAGAACTAGGAGATTCAAATTCAATTTAAAATCATTTTAAAATGAGAAAGCAAATATATTTCAAAAGAAAAATATCATTAAACTCCAATTTTAAAATAAAACCTTTCTTAATTGCTCAAATGATGCCAAACTACAAGGTATGCTTATTTATCAACATATAGTTGAATTTTTATTTGTTAATTTTTTTGTCAGAAAATGGTTGACAATTTTAATAGAAATGAAAATTGGACAGAGAAGTTTGTGTACACCTCACATTTGGAGATACTAATATGCTTAATAAATGCTTGTTGGCTTGACTTGACTAAGAGGTGAATGATCTGCCTGGGGTCACAAGGTGCAAATATGGTGGAGAGCTCTTACCTCCTTAGTCTGCTGCTCTAATCACTGGAATAATTTTACCTGCCTTGCTGAACTCTGTTTTGACATACCTATTTCTGTGAATGCCCTCCTGCCGGATAGCTCCCACCAAATGCCCTGTCTATCGAATATCACGTGATAATTTAAGATTGCCAAGTGGCAATGCAAAATCTCTTAGTGACACTATAGCAATTGGTGCGACAAGTGACTACATATAGCTAGACTCTTCTGCCAATGATGTTATAATCTAAGATAGACAAGATTTTTCAAAATATCTTTGGGCTCAAATACAGTAGACAAGAATTATAATACATGAATAAATACATAGTTCAGGAATTTAGCTTGTATTTCAATAGAATGATGCCTAAGTAATACTTTCTTTGGCATATTATGCATATATATATATATGTATTATATATGCATATATATATACACCCATGCATATATATAAGCATTCATGGTATTATGTTTCATATGCCACATTAGAGTGCTTAATGCATCCCAGTTTACAGAGAGGCTAAATATCTGTCTGAAGACTGAGAAAAAGAAAGGCATTAGAATGAAAGAGGCACTTAATTACAATTTAGGTAGGTAAACCACATCTCTAGTTTTAATTAATGAAAAGTAGTTGAAATATACTTGTTGACCCTTTTGTAGACAGTATATACAAACATATACATATACACACACACATATATATTGTATGGTGTATATGTAGGCATATATGGGTATATCTACATATATATACACATACATACATGCAGAAAGAGATGAGATTTACATATACATACATACATCTTATTGGTCATTTTTTATTCTCTACTTTGCTAACCTGACTCATAATTTTTTTTTGTTTTATATTCTGTTTTAGTTTCCCATTCTGTAATTAAAAAATCCTAAATCTGTTGTTTCGATATCCATAACAGGTAAGGAATGAACAGGACATCAGTATAGCAGTACTTAATATAGAAGTCCTAACAGAAATCCCTTCTAGAGAAACAACAGTGGCAGCTAGGTGGCGCAGTGAATAGAGCACTAGCCCTAGAGTCAGGAGGACCTGAGTTCAAATCCTGCCTCAGACACTTGACATACTTACTAGAGTGTGACCTTGGGCAAGTCACTTAACCACAATTGCCTTGCCTTTCCCCCTCAAAAAAAAAAAGAGAGAGAGAAAAGCAGCAATAGTAGTACAAGACATAAGAGAAGTATTAAACACCATTTTGTCATAGAGTTTATTGGCTTGAACAATCATTGAGTCAACAATGCAATGTGGCAACCAGGAAAGCAACTGTAATTTTGCCCTACCCTGAGAGTCATAGTACCCAGAACAAGTAAGGTATTTGCATTTTCTCGTACTCCATCCTGGTCAATGAACATCTGAAAAATTATGTTTAGTCCTGAGTGCTGAATTTTAGCAATAACACTCAAAAGCTAGATAGTATCTAGAACAGTGGTTCTCAACCTTCCTAATGCTGCAACCCTTTAATAATCCTATGTGGGCGTATCTGCATATGGGTGGACCTGCCTGAAGGCGAATAGAGGAGGGGTGTCTTGGTTCCTAAGACCATCAGAAATATGTGTTTTCCGATGGCCTTAGGCAACCCTTATGAAAGGGTCATTTGACCCCCAAAGGGTTCGCGGCCCACAGGTTGAGAGCCACTGATCTAGAGCATGGTCACCAAAATGATGAAAGAAATTAAAACCATGCAATAAGTTGAAGGAACTCTATGTAGATTTTATTTAAGAGGAGAGAAGACTGCAGTAAGAGGAAGGGTAAGAAGTAGGGATAACAGCTGCTTTCCTGTATTTAGAGGTTTTCAAAGTCATGAGGGACTTGAATAAGTTGTACTTGGTCCCAAGTGGCAAAAATTGTGGGTGATAATTAGGAAGTTGCTGAGATGCAGGTTTTAGCTTCGTGTAAAGAAAATATCTCCTAACAATTAGAGTTATCCAACAGTGGGAAAACATGCCTTGAGACACAGTAAGTTTCCAGTCACTTGAGTTCTTCCAGTAAATAAACTGTTGGGAATGTTCAATAATTAAAAAGTATTTGTTAATTGCCTATTTTGTATAAAGCACTTTCTAGGCACTGAGAATATAATAGTCAGTAAATCCTTGCCCTGAAGAACCTGTCATTCTGCCTGTGTTTACATAGATAAGTGCAACATCACAATATTAGAGCTGGGAGAGACTTTTCCAGGGCTTCTTAAACTTTTTTCACTTGTGGTGCCTTTTCTATTTTAACCAGTTTTCTTTGGTGTGGCATGATCTGATGGCATGGTCAGTGCAAAGTGCACATGCTTTGTGTTCAGAACCAAAGCTATAATGAAGTTGCACCATGCAACACTGGCAAGTCCTGCCAGAAACACCTTGAATTCATTACACATTTGATTTTGAATTAATTTTTGGTCTTTGTGCATTGAGAAGCCTTTTACTATTGCCAAATTTTTCAAAACCTCATATGGGGTCACGACCTACAGTTTAAGAAGCATTGAGTCCAACCTCCTCACCGTGCAGATGAGAAAACATAGATCCTAAGAGGTTAAATAACTTGCCCAGTTTACTAACAGGCAGTTACTTATTTTGAGAAGTAGTATTTTAGAAAGAAATCGTCGTCCAAGGTAGGCTGCATCAAGTGATGCCTAAAGAAATTTTCAACTTTTAGATTGTTTGATCTTTTGAATATAAAAGTAGAATCTAGACCAAGGCTTCCTAGAAACTTTTTGTGCAAAAGTAGTTGTATCCCTGCGATGGATTAAACCAAGAAGTCTGGCACGTACCAGACCTTTTTTTAGAAGACAGAAGCAAAACATTTATTCAGATACCAGAAAACTAAATCTCAATATCAAGAAACTGAATTCATCATAGCAACACAGAAGTCAATACCCCACAATGTAGCAGAGAGTCACACCATCCTTTAGCCTTCCCACAAGCCTAGCTGTCACAGTAGGTGGCAAACAATCAGCATTTACTTACAAGTCTGTCTCCTTCCAGTGTGTCCTCTCCTTATTCTGTCTCTAACTGCTCTGACTCCCAGCTTCCTGTGGGCTCTACTCCACCCTTCAGCAAACTCCTCCCACCACAGGCTCCATTGATTACGTTCAGCCTATAAGGAGATAAGGTATATCTTCAAAGCAGGGAAGGTCTTCAAATTCCCTTAGGCTTATTAAGGGGCAGGGAAGATCTTCAAATTACCATTGCCATCACAGTCCCTTGCTCTTTTCATAGTATTTGGTAATGGTTTGCCTCTGTGAAAGACCACTCTGATTCAGAAGTATACCCTCTAAACCTTAAACATGGACTAGATCAGGGAGACTACAGGAGGATGCAAAGGCGAATGCAGCTTTTACCATTTTATGTCAATCTTTTTTTTTATTCTCCTTGTCTTTCCCCTACCCACCACTGAAAACAGCCATATCATTGTATAACCCGCCTCCCCCAATCTGCTCTCTCCTATGTCCACCATCGCCCCTCTGACTTTCCGGTAGGGCAGGATGGATCTCCCTACCACAGTGCCTGTGTATCTTAATTCCCAATTGGATGTAGTTAATAATAATAAATATTTTTAATTTCATAATCATTTAGGCCACACCAAATAACATCTACCTTCTAAAATTTTTTTACCTAGGTTGTGGGGTATAGTGTGTTATGCTGGTGAGGAAAGCTAATCACCCTTTCATTAGCCCCCAGCTTCAAATGGATTGGGTCACTTCTTGTCAGCCTCTTTCTTGGTCCTCTCCTTAGTCATAACCACTCCTGTAATTCCTCCGTTCTAAAAGGCTTGTTTTTGCTTTTCAACCAACCACTGCAGGAAAACAAAGGAAGAAGAAAATGATTAGTGAACCACCTCTCATACTAATCCCAGCTCTTCACAATCCACCCTCCTTTATTACCCTCCTGACTAAAATTATCACTCTTTAGGAAGATCTGCATCTGAGTTTTCCTCTACCTGCTCTGGGAAGTTAAACAAAAATTAAGAATGAACAATTCATTCAGTTCAATACCCTAGCCAGAAAAAAAATGTCTTTGATAAAAATTATGCAGCAGTTGTGAAATTTCTTCTCTCTCTCCCAAGGGTTCCCCTCTTTCAACTTTTCTCTGCTGTATTTAAATAGCAAAGCACCTAGATCAGAACTGCAGTGGTTAAGCACATTCATCTTAGAAAACCAGTATTATAAAGAAAATGAAAAAGAAACAAATAAATCTTTAAAGAAATGTAGATTAAGGAAAGAAGCACATCACTCCTAGGAAGAGAAAGAAGGAAGAGGAAGGAGAAAGGGGTGTGAGGATTTATCAACTCTATAATCAGCAAGCCAAGTAGTGAACTTCTTTCACTGATTCAGATCAGTAATCAGTCTGTAGCTAAGGATAATGGAGGGTCATTTGGAGATACTGAGAGGTCAAGTGACTTGTTTATAGTCTCATCATTAGTATTAGTCAGACTCAGGAAATAAACCCAGATGTTCATGACTCCAAGGTCAATTCTCTATCTACTCTGCCACGCTGCTTCTCATGGTCATCAGAATATCACGAAAACCTTCTACAAACATGACAGGAGTTTAGCATGAGACATCGTTTATTTAAAGATGACCCTCGTCTTAGTAACAACCTAAATTCTTTGTTTTTTTCCTGTCATTTTTCTTTTTTCTTTTTTTTAATTTTATTTTAGTTTGCATCATTCATTTCTACAAGATTTTGTGTTACATATTTTCTCCCTCTCTTTCCCCCACCCACTGCCCCAAACAGCCATCCCAGTGTGTCCCCCCTCCCCCAGTCTATTCTCTCCTATGTCACTTTTCGGTAGGGCAGGATGGATCTCCCAACCACAGTGCCTGTGTATCTCAAGTTCCAGTTGGATGT
>JAQQSV010009283.1:0-13560 GCA_028646515.1 Pseudochirops corinnae | reverse complement strand
GAATATAAATAGTTCAACTTTAATAAGTTCCTTATGATTTTTCTTTCCTATTTACCTTGTCATGCTTCTTGTATTTGAATGACAAAAGTTCTGTTCAGCTCTGGTTTTTTCATCAAGAATGCTTTAAACTCCTCTATTTCATTGAATGACCATATTTTCCCCAGAAGCATTATACTCAGTTTTGCTTGGTAAGTGCAGGGCAATTTTCCTTGAGACTTTCTTGATGAATGATTTCTAGGCTCTTTTTGTTTTATCATGGCTTTCAGGTAGTCCAATAATTTTTAAATTATCTCTCCTGGATCTATTTTCCAGGTCAGTGGTTTTCCCAATGAGATATTTTACATTGCCTTCTGTTTTTTTTTTTCATTTGTTTGATCTGTTTTATAGTATCTTTATTTCTCATGAAGTCATTAGCTTCCATTTGCTCCAATCTAATTTTGAAGGAATTATTCTCTTCAGTGAGTTTTTGAAATTTCTCTTCCATACAGCCAATTTGGCATTTTAAGGCATTCTTCTCCTCATTGGCTTTTTGGACCTCTTTCGCCATTTGAGTTAGTCTATTTTTTAAAGGGCTATTTTCTTCAATCAGGTTGTTGATTCACTTTTCATGATTTTCTTTCGTTGTTCTCATTTCTCTTCCCAATTTTTCCTCCACTTCTCTCATTTGATATTCAAAATCCATGGCCTGTAACTAGTTCATATTTTTCTTGAAAGCTTTTGATGCAGGAGTTTTGACTTTGTTATCTTCTTCTCCTTCCATGTTTTGATCTTTTTGGCCTCCACAAAAAGATTGTATGGTTTGATTGCACTTCCTCTGTTTGCTCAACTCGACAGCCAATTACTCGACTTTTGAGCTCTTTGTCATGGTGGAGAGAGTGGAGAGAGGTAGGACCCAAATTTCTGGGATTTTTGCAGCTGTTTTGAGAGCTGTTGTCAGAGCTATGAGGAGAATGCCTTCTGTACAGCCACCACAAGCTCTGGCATGCTAGTGTTCCTCACTCTAGGACCACCACCCAAGACTGTGACCCAGATCCAAGCAAGTTAAACAAGGGTGATTACCCTCTGAGTGACCTTTTGGCCCCCCTACAATCTGCAGTCTGGGAGCTCTGGAGGCAAACACTGGGCAGCAGTTGCAGCTGGCACCTCTGTTGCCCTGGGGCAAGGGCCAGACAGAACTCTTTTTATCACCCATTTCCAACAGAGGTCCCTACTGACCTTTTCCTTTCTCTATGCAGTAAGTGGTATAACATTAAAATTCTTAGAGGAGAAGTTAAGATAGTTCCAGAAGGAAACAGATAGCAAAACTAGACTAGTGGGTGACCTGAACAAAACAATTTTCACACAAATAAAGTCAAATCTAAATCATCATAAAAATGTCATTTTCTCATGGGTAGGCTGAGTTAATAAAATAAAAATGACAATTATATCTCAATTAGTTTACTTATTCCATGTCATATCAATCAAACATCAAAAATATATTTATAGAGCTATAGAAAATGATAACAAAATTCATCTGTAAGAACAAAAGGTTCTGGATATCAAAGGAATTAAGGAAAAGAAATGCTAGAGAAGTTGGCCTATATTTTAAATTGTATTACAAAGCAGCAATCATCAAAACTATTTGTTACTGCCAAAAAAATAGAGTGGTGAATCAGTGGAAAAATTAGGTCCACAAGACACAAGAGTCAAGGATTATAGTAATCTACTCTTTGATAAATCCAAAGACTCTAGTTTTGGGGATAAGAACTCACCATTTGAGGAAAAACTGCTGGCAAAACTGGTTCATAGCATGCAGAAATAGGCATAGATCAACATATTTACTGTATTCCAAAATAAAGTCAAAATGAGTACATGATTCAGACACAAAGGCTGATACTATAAACAAACTGGGAAAGCAAGGAATAGTTTATCTGTCATATTTATGGAATACAGAAGAATTTATGACAAAACAAGAGATAGAGAACATTATAAAATGCAAAATGGATAATTTTGATTACATTAAATTGAAAAGTATTTGCACAAACAAAGCCAGTGCAACCAAGATTAGGAGGGAAACAGAAAACTGGAAAATAATTTTTACAGTTAATGTAAAATGTAATATTTATCCTTAATTTCTAAAATACATATAAATCTGAGTCATATTTATCAGAATAAGAATTTAGAAGAATACAATTCATTCCCTAATTGATAAATGGTCCAAGCATATGAACAGGCAGTTTTCAATGGAAGAAATCAAAGCTCTCTATGATCATATGAAAAAAATGCTCTAAATCTCTTGATAAGAGAAATACAATTCAAAACAACTCTGAGGTACAACAACACACCTGTTACATTGGCTAACATAACAAAAAAAAAGGAAAATGATAAATGCTGGAGAAGATATGGGAAAATGGACACACCAATGTATTGCTGAATGAGTTGTGAACTCATTCAATGATTCCAGAGATCGATTTGGAACTATGCACAAAGGGCTATAAATATGTGCATACCCTTTGGCCCAGCAATACCACATCTAGGGCTGTATCCCAAAGAGATCATACAAATGAGGAAAGGACTGACATGTGGAAAAAATATTTATAGCAACTCTTTTTGTGGTGGCCAAGAATTGGAAATTGAGGGGGTGCCTATCAATGGGGGGAATTGTAATAGTAATGTAATTTGAATTTGAGGACCCCTTTTTGTATTGGAAAGTAAGCACATACTTAGCACTTAGTAATTAAATCTCTGTGAAAGAAACAGAAAGTATGAACACCTGTTCCTGATGTAATGGGAAGGGGTTGGCTGAAACAGGAAGTAGCTAATGCTATGTGTATATAAGAAAAGCCCTGGAGAGGAAGGGTCAGAATTTCTTGGGACAAGAATCTAGTGGCAGAAGCTATTCTGCTGGAGAGAGAGAGAAAGAGAAAGAGAGAGACAGAGAGAGAGAAAAAGAGAGAGAGAGAGAGAGAGAGAGAGAGTTTTTCTCAGCAGCATCTGGAGGGTGGGCTGCTACTGCTGGATTGAGAATTGAGAAGAAAAATAAGAACTGGTAACTGAGACAGATCTTCTTGAGGAAACTCCGTGGAGGCTGCCACCAAGGAGCTGAGGAGGCTGAAGAGGAAAGCACCACTCCCCCAACCCCTGCTCCTGGATAAGGTGATTCTGATTTTTTGAATGACCTGCAGAACACTAAGGAAGCATGACTGGAATGTTAAGACATTCTGTTTGCGGCTTGGTTGAGCCTTGAATTCCCAGGAACAGAAATTGTGAAGGACCCTGTGAACTTCAGTGTGAAGCAGGAATTACATGGAGAGCTGGGCAGGGACCTGCCTTTGAACACAGGTGGCAGTTTGGTAATCCAGGTAGTATTTCGGACCATGGAAGGGGATCCAGGGAATCTGAGAAACAACTCCAATTGAAGGTGAAAGAAGACTTTACTTGGATACTGTCTACTGACTAAGAAGATTATAATTTACTAGTGACCTAGGGGTGGAGGGTCTGTGTATTTTCTGATGATTAAATAATGAAGGATGAATGATTTACTAAAAGACTTTACTTAGTAATTAATTATTCAATAAGTGACTGACTGAGTTAACTCAGTGTGCCCCATAAGTGGGAGCCTTTGACTACTGTGTGGGTAGCAATCTTAATCTCAGATAAAGCAAAAGAAAAAAATAGATATAACAAAAGAAATACAGAAGGAAACTATATACTGCTAAAAGGCATCATAGACAATGAAGTAATATCATTACTGACCAGATATGCACCAAGTGGTATAATATCCAAATTCTTAGAGGAGAAATTAGGAGTTATAGGAAGAAATAGAGAGCAAAACTATATTAGTGGGGGACTTTAACCTTCTCCTCTCTGACTTTGATAAATCTAACCTCAAAATAAACAAGAAAGAAGTTAAGGAGGTGAATAGAATTTTAGAAAAGGAGACTTCTGGAGAAAATTGAATGGGAATTTAAAGGAGTATACCTTTTCTCAGGGGTATAAAAAATTATGAGGGCATAAAAACCTCACAATTCAATGCAGAAAGGCAAAAACACTAATTGCATCCTTTTCAGATCATGATACAATAAAAATTATATGTAATAAAGGGCCATGGAAAGATAGACTATAAATTAATTGAAAACTAAATGGTCTAATCCTAAAGAATGAGTAAGTCAAACACTAAATCATAGAAACAATCAATGACTTCATTCAAAAAAATCACAATAATGAGAAAATATACCAAAGCTTATGGGATGCAGGAAAAGTGGTTCTTAGGAAGTTTTATATCTCTGAATGCTTACACGAATAAAATAGAGAAAGAGGAGATCAATGAATTGGGCATGCAACTGAAAAAGTTGGAAAAAGAACAAATGGAAAATCTTCAATTAAATGTCAAATAAATACTGAAAACCAAAGGAGAGATTAATAAAACAGAATTAGGAAAACTATAAAATTAATAAATAAAACTAAGAGCTGGCTTTAAAAAAACCAACAAAACTGATAAATCTTTGATCAATTTGATTAAAAATAAGAAAGCCAAATTACTAGTATCAAAAAAGAAAAAAAATAAATTCACCTCCAAATAATGAGGAAATTAAAAAAAAAAAAAGAATTATTTTGCCCAAGTGTATGCCTATAAATTTGACAAACTTAGGGAAATGGATGAATATTTGCAAAGATATAAATTGCCTAGATTAACAGAAGAGGAAGTAAAACATTTAAATAACCCTACCTCAGAAAAAAAATATTGAACAATTCATCAGTGTACTCCCTAGGAAAAATTCTGCAGGACCAGATGGTTTTACAAGCAAATTCTGTTAAACATTTAAAGAACAATTAATTAAGATATTGTATAAGGCATTTGAGGAAATTAGAGAAAATGAGAGCTATCAAATTCTTTTTATGATACAAATATGGTATTAATACCTAAACTAGAAAGAGACAAAACAGAAAAAGAAAATTATAGAATAATTTCCCCAATGGATATAGATGAGAAAATTTTAAAAAATAGCAGAAGGTTCAGAATAGCAAGAAAAGTAATGAAAAGAAAAACTAGGGAACATGGAGTATCTATTCCAGATCTTAAATTGTACTATAAAGAAGAAATCATCAATACTTCTTGGTACTGGGTAAGAAATAGAAGGGTATATCAAGTTGAATAGGTTAGGCACAAAAGGCACAATACTCAATTATTATAGCAATCTACTCTTTGATAAATCCAAAGACCTAAGTTTCTGGGATAAGAACTTACTGTATGACAGAAACTGCTGGGAAAACAGGAAAACAGTGTGGCAGAAAATGGGCATAGACCAACACTTGACAATGAATACCAGAATAAAGCCCAAATAGGTACATGATTGAGATATAAGGGTTGATACTATAAACAAATTAGGAGAGCAAGAAATAGTTCAACTGTCAGACTTATGGAGAATTGAGAAATTTAAGCCAAACGAGAGATAGAGAACATTATGAAATGCAAAATGGATAATTTTGATGACATTTAATTGAAAAGTTTTGGCCCAATCAAAGCCAATGCAATCAAGATTAGGAGGGAAGCAGAAAACTGGGAAAGAATTTTTAAAACCAGTGTCTCTGATAAAAGCCTCTTTTTAAAAATATACAGATAACTGAGTCAAATGTATAAGAATACAAGTCATTCCCTAATTTATAAATGGTCAAATGACACAAATAAACTTTTGCCAGAGGATCAAATTAAGGCTAGATGTGGTCATATGAAAAAATGCTCTAAATCACTATTGATTCAAGAAATACAAACCAAAACCACATTACACCTATCATATTGGCTAACGTGGAAAAACAGAAAAAGGATAAATGTTGGAGAGGCTATGGGAATGTTGGAACATTATTAACTCATTGTTGGTGGAGCTGTGAACTGATCCAGCTATTCTGGAGAGCAATCCTTTGACCCAACAAAACCACTTCTAGGGCTGTATCCCAGAGATCACAAAAATGGAAAAGAGACCCACATTTACAAAAAATTTTAGAGCAGCTCTTTCTGTGGTGGCCAAGTCCTGCAAATTGAGGGGATGCCCATGAATTGGGGAATGGCTGAATAAGTTATGGTATATGAATGTAATGGAATACAATTGTGCTATATAAGAAATGATCAACAGGTGGACTTCAGAGAAACCCAGGAAGACTTATATGAACTGATGCTGAATGAAGGGAGTAGAACCAGGCAAACATTGTACACAGTAACAGCTGCAGTGTGTAATGACTGATTTTGATAGACTCAGCCCTTCTCAGCTATGCAAGGACCTAAAACAAATCCAATGAACACATGATGGAAAATGCCATACACATGCAAAGAAAGAACTATGGAGTTGGAATGGAGAACAAAGCAGACTTTTTCTAATTTTTTTTGTTTTATTTTAATTTTTGTTCTTTCTGATGGTTTTCCCCTTTTGTTATAATTTTTCTATGCAACATAATGTGGAAATGTGTTTAATACAACTGTATGTGTGGAGCCCATATCAGATTGCAAGCTGTTTTGAAGAGGAAGGGGAAGAAAATTTAAAACTTATGGAAGTGATTGGTGAAAACTAAAAATAATAACTTGATTTTTAAAAAGACCAAAAAATTACTTAAATCCTAGATAGGCAGAACTCATAAAATCATGAAGCGCAACAAATTTCCAGTCCAAGATAACTTATGAGGTTGGAAAGAAAATTCTGTGGGAGCTGACTGAGAGAGGAGTGCAGGCTAGCTCATGCTGCACTACTGCAAAGCAGGCCCCAGTGAGCCCACAGCAGACCTTGTGATGACTGAATTGCTTGCATCTTTGGTGATTTCTAGATCTCTTGGCCCACAGGCACCAGGGACAACTTAGACAGACAGCAGGAAATTTCTATCATAACAGGGTGGGAATGAAGCACAGGCCCACAAGCACAGCCTGACACTATCAGGACAGGAGCAGGCCTTTTGTTTGCCTGAGTCAGCAATGACAGCAGCAGCAATAGTGGCTGCTTCCAGGGCTCCCAGTCCACCAAGGATAAATGGTTTGAACAACTGATCAGAAGGATATAATAAGGGTCTCTTTGCTAGCACCAAGTCAGGACTCTGTTGCTTTACCCACACTTGGATCCTGGTTCCAGTTTTGGATGAAAGTCCCAGGGCAAAAAGGAGCACTAACATAGCAGAGCTTGTGGCAACAGTGGAGGAGAGACACTCATCACAGTTCCAGGGCAGAAAAGGATGTTTATTGGTCACTCACAGACCAGAACACAGGCCAGAAGAAGTTAAAAAAAAAAACTCTCCTTAGATCACATGACCTTGGAAGAACTGAAAACTTATAAATCCCTAGAAGTATCCATGAATATAGCTGCAAAAAATCCCTGAAGCTTCAGTCAGTGCACCCTTCATGTTGGAAGCAGAGTTCTACTTTAACAAACAGTTAAAAGTCAAGAAATAGGCTGGGAAAATGAGCAAACAACATATAAAAACTCTGAAGTTTTCTGGTGAAGTTTTCTGGAAGCTATTATGGTGAAAAGGAAGATCAAAACACACACTCAGAAGAAGACAGCAAAGTCAAACCCTTCCAAAAAATGTGAATTGATCTCAGATGATAAAAGAACTCAAAAAGGATTTTGAAAATCAAGTAAGGGAGGTAGAAGCAAAATTGAAAAAAGAAATGACAGTGATGCAAGAAAATAATGAGAAAACAGTCAACAACATGGTGAAGGAGACACAAAAAATACTGAAGAAAATAAGACCTTAAAAAACAGACTAGCCCAAATGGCAAACACAGTCCAAAAAGCAAATGAGAAGAAGAATGTCCTATAAAGCAGAGTTGGCCAAATGGGAAAGGAAGTCCAAAAGTTCACTGAGGAAAATAATTGCTTGAAAATTAGAATTGCTCCCTTCCTCGCCCTCTTTCTTGGGGCAGGGTTACATGGGAGTGACTGCAGCAAAGTGAGAGCCTTGGCCATGCCACAGCTGCCAACACTTCTGGACACCAGAGCTGACCTTAGTGGTTCACCATGGACCCTGCATTGCCCTGATGAGTTGGAGAAGTCCTGTTGTCACAGAGTAAGATGGATGGTAGCTTTGATATTGATTGTGGTGAGCAAGAGATATGTGGTCACTAACAAAAGACATCTTCTATAAACTGTTGCCAGAGATTCCTAGTCAAATTAACACTAAATAAACTAAGAAGTAAAAGAAACAAAACAAACATAGTGGTTACTGGTACCCTAGAAATGATGCTGCTCAACACCAGTCCAACACTGTTCTCTGAGGATAATGTTCAGAGAAGCCTATTGTGTGCATATTTATTCACTTTTTTGTTAAACTTTAATTCATTTAGTGCAGAAAGCTGAGTGCATAGCGTGTCATTTCATTCTGCTTGAGTTTCTTGAATGTTTTCTTTAAATGCAGAGCTGCTGCAACTATGGATACCACAATCTTTCTAATTCAGCATGAGCTAGAACTTAGAAGATGTAAATTTAAAGGGAACTCACCTGGTCTGGTTGGCACATGTGATGAGTATGAAGAAACCATTTTGTAGTGAATACAGAATTATTTTTCTCCCTTTTTGAAAGATCTTTCTTTTTGATGCCAATCTCTTGTGTGTACACAAGTTCATCAGTTTGAAAGGAAAAATAATATTAAGGGCTTCAAAATGGCAGACAGGTTTGAAAGTCTCATGAACTTTCATGGTTTTGATCTGGTTCTTGGTATATGGACTTAAAACTGCTAAGTTGTGGTGGCAATGGCTTAGGTTTTTCTTTTCTGCTGCCAATAATGACTGTGCCAAAAGAGCAAAACCAAAATTATTAGAAGACCTGACCATGAAAACATTGTGAAAGTATTTTAAATTCTTGGTCCTAGTGGAAGCCAGTTAATGGATGATGTGGGCTCTCTGACAGAACTGAACAATATTGCATTGTTCTGGAAAACATGGAGACAGATTTAGTTAATCTGTTAGAGCAGGGCCTTTTACTGGATGAGCATGCCAGCCTTTTTACATATCAGCTGCTACATGAGCTCAAGTGTGTTCATTCTGCTAATGTACTACACAGAGATCTCAAACCAGCTAATCAATTCATTAATACTGAAGACTTGGTGCTGAAGATAGGAGACTCTGGTATTGCCCAGATCATAAAGGTCATCTTTCTGAAGGACTGGTTACTAAACGGTACAGATCTCCATGGATTTTACTTTCTCCTAATAACTATACTAAAATAATTGATATGTGTGAGGCAGGATGCATCTTTGCTGAAATTATGACTGGGAAAACCCTCTTTACAGGTGCGGCTGATCTTAGAATCTATGGCTGTTGTACATAAAGAATATCATCAGGAGATTCTCAGAGTAATCCCAGTTTACATAATAAATTATATGACTGAGCCACACAAACCCTTAATTCAGCTGCTTCAAGGAATTAGTCATGAAGCACTGGACTTCTTGGAGTAAATTTTGACATTTGTTGATCTATTAAGAGCAGAAGAAGCTCTGTCTCATCCTTATATAAGCACTTATTCCTTTCCAATGGATAAAACAATTTCAAGTTATCCTTTTCACATTGAAGGTGAAATTGATGATATTTTGCTCCTGGATGAAACTTGTAGTTATATTTATAATTGGGGGAGGTACCATGATTGACAGTTTTCACATCATGACTGGCCTGTACACAATAATTTTAGCATTAAAGTTCAGCATGACCCAAAGACTCTTTCTGATGTCACTTAAGAAGAGGAAGTACAAGTAGCTCCTCAAAGACATTTGGATGGAGATCATGAAAAGTATCTGAAGGACGCTGTCTTTAATACCCATTTCTCTACTGAGCCTTGTTGGCAGTATCCAGCTCATCATGAAAATAGATATTGTGATCTGGAATGCAGCCACACTTGTAACTACAAAATGAGGTCATCATCATACCAAGATAACTTAGTTTGGAGAGAGGGTGAAGCTAACCATTACTATGAACCTAAACTTATTATAGATCTTTCTAACTGGAAAGAACAAAGCGAAGAAAAATCTAATAAGAAAGGCAAGTCAAAATGTGAAAGGAATGGATTGATTAAAGCTCAAATAGCTCTTGAGGAAGCATCACAGCAATTCGTTGAAAAAGAAAAGGATGGAGTAGCTAGGTGGCAGCTAGGTGGTGAAGTGAATAGAGCACCAGCCCTGGAGCCAGGAGGACCTGAGTTCAAATTCGACCTTAGACACTTACCATTCGCTAGCCCTGTGACCTTGGGCAAGTCATTTAACCCCAATTTCCCTGCATTCCCCCCCCCCAAAAAAAAGCAAAAAAAAAAAGGTGAGAGAGGGATCTAGAATTTGACTCTGATTCATTTATTTCAGAAAGTATTCAACTTACTTCACATGAGTCTACTGATATTTTTGATAAATTAAATAACTTGTATAGCTCAGCATCCCAGTTTGATATCAGATTCACTAAGGAGGGGAAAACAAGAAAAAGGAATTGAAAATTTGGCTCAGTTAGTAGCTTTGTACCAATCTTCTTGGGATAGCCACTTTGTAAATTGTGGGGAGGAATGTTTTCTCATAGAACAATTTTATCGTGAAGTAAGAAAAAATGAACAAATTGAGAAGGGAAACACTTACACTACCTACTTGGACAAGTTCTTCAGCAGCAAGGAAGATATTGAAATGCTAGAAACTGAGCCAATAGAGTATGGCAAGTTTGGGGAAAGAGAAAGTGAGGAGGGTTTTCATAACAATTGTGTGGAGCTCCTCTTTAACAAGCAGCTTGAGTCTATAGGCATTTCATAGTCCAGTTGGTTGACCACTTAAATCAATACAAGTCACCTTCTACTATGAAATCTTCCCCCCAGATTCCCTATGAAAATACAGCAGCACTCTGAAACATCTGAACTAAAGCATTCAGCAGACAATTTTGTTTTTGTATTCATAAAATGTGTTTTGTCTTTTTTATTATGAGCCTAGTCATTTTTACTTGAATCAGATGGTGTCTTTTTAGCATGGATTTCATTGGTTCTTTATTTTTAAAATCCATAATTGCTTTCTATACAAGAAAGTTTTCATTTTAAACTGGTGTGTCATTTTCACACAAAATTAAAGAATAGAACAAAATAATGCAATGCAGGAGGAAATAAAAGAAATGCACTAAGCCAAGTAAAAACATTCTCTCAGTAAAATGGTTTTCTGTTTTAGAGGGAAAAAATATCTTGCTTTGAAATTTACACAGTGAGACTGCAAATAATTGCATGAAAATGTCTATTTTTTTCTGAAAGCATTTTTCATTCATGAGTATTTTCAAGTTTTTCATACTGTACACATTTCTTAAAACACATGATACCAGCAGCAACTGAAAATGAATGCTGAGTTTGGTGCACATGTGTTCTCAACCTCAAGGTAGCAGGGGTATGTGGCATAACATGTACCACCCATAGTGCTCCACACTATATTCTTTGGTTTAGTCAATGTTATTATAGCAACTTCTTATCTTAATTTTTTTGCTTTTTGGAGGGGGTAAGGCAGAGCAGTTAGGGTTAAGTGACTTGCCCAAGGCCACACAGCTAGTAAGTGTTAAGTGCTTGAGGTCAGATTTGAACTCAGCTCCTCCTGACTCCAGGGCGGGTGCTCTATTCACTGCACCACCTAGCCACCCCTATGGCAACATTCACAGTTCACAAGTGTTCTGCTATACATTATTTCTGGTGAAGTGTTAATACACTACATCTTATTTATTTTAGCAAATCAGTAGAGTTTCTGTATTTAATTATAAAAAGTTGATTTAGTTTTTTGATATTTATTTGCAAATGAAGTTTTTTCATTTGACACTATGGTTTGGTGCCTACTCATCTGAATATTATACTGTCAGCTTGTTCTGAGGCTGTCCATACACTCAATTTACTTAAGTGTACATTTTAAGTAAACTACTCACTATGTAAAGGAATTTGTATTTTGGAAGTGCATGATCTATCTACAAAAAAAATTTGGAATTTATTATAAAATGCTCCTAGAAATCTTAACTGTGTTTATTTTGCATATGTATGTATATGCAAATATATAAATAATATTAGAATATATATAATATTAGACTTGTGTGCATGTTCATAATTGAGGTACATTATTATTGTAGATTAAAAGTTGTATATGGTAAGATATATTTTGTTCTTACTGTATGTTTTTACTTAATGATCTATTTCCCATGCCAAAGCAAGTATGAATAAAATAAACTTAAATGTAAAAAAAAATTAGAATGGAACAAATGCAAGTTAATGACATTATGAGGAAGCAAGAAATAATAAAATAAAGCTAAAACAATGAAAAAATAGAAAAAAATGTAAAGTATCTCATTATAAAAACACTTGATCTGGCAAACAGACCTAAAAGAGATAATTTAAAAATTATTGGGCTACCTGAATGGCATGATCAAAAAAAAGCATCTAGACATAATCTTTCAAGAAATTATCAGAGAAAACTGCCCTGATATTATAGAACTAGAGGGTAAAATAGAAATAGAAAGAATGCACTGATCACCTTCTGAATGAGATCCCAAAATGAAAACTGCCAGGAACATTGTAGCCAAACACCAGAGTTTTCAGGTCAAGAAGAAAATATTGTAAGTAGTCAGAAAGAAACAATTCAAGTATGGTGGAGTCACAGTCAGGATAACACAACATTTAGCAACTTCTATAGTCACTATAGGATCAGCAAGCTTGGCACATGATACTCTGGAGGGCAAAGGTGCTAGGATTACAACCAAGAATCACCTACCCAGCAAAGTTGAGTATAATCCTTTAGGGGGAAAATGGATATTCAATGAGATAGGGGACTTTCAAGCATTCCTGATGAAATATGATATTTGTAACTCATAAGACCTTTCTTATTATTACAGTAGTATATACATCAGAGAGCACAAGTGTGAGTTGAATATGAAGGGATGATATCTTAAAAATAGCATTAAGGGGAGAAGAGAAATATACTGGGAGAAATAAAAAGGGAGAGGTCGAATGGGGTAAATTATGTCACATAAAAGAAGGAAGAAAAAGCTTTTACAATGGAGGGGAAAAGAGAGGAGATGAGGGGGAGTGAGTGAACCTTACTCTCGTCAGAATTGACTCAGAGAAGGAATAAGACACACGGGCAATGGGATATAGAAATTGATCTTACCATACATGAAAGTAGAAGGGGAAGGGGTTAAGAGAAGTGAGTGGTGCTAGAAGGGAAGGCATACGGGGTGGGGGGGGGCAGAGAAGTCAGAAGCAAAACATTTTTAAGGAAGGACAAAGTGAAAAGAAAGAGAAAATAGAATAAATGGTGGTAGGGGGAGTAGGAATAAGATAAAGGGCTTAAAGATAGCTCACAGTATTTACTGTGAAGAGAAAAAAACAAATAATGTTGAAGCAAGGTTCTCTAACAAATGCCTCATTTTTCTAACACATAGATAACTAGGTCAAATTTATAAAAATAAGAGCCATTCCCCAATTGATAAATGATCAAAAGTTAATAATCAATTTTCAGATGAAGTAATTCAAGCTATCTATAGTCATATGAAAAAGTATTCTAACTCATTATTGATTGAAGAAATGCAAATTAAAAAAATTCTAAGGTACCACCTCATATCTATCA
>JAQQSV010009282.1:0-13561 GCA_028646515.1 Pseudochirops corinnae | reverse complement strand
TATATATACATTCCCTTCACCTATGCTCATACTGAGAAAAGTTTCATAAGTTGTAATGATAATTTTTCTTTTGGCATGTAAATAATTCAATTTTTTAAAGTTCCTTATGATTTCTTTTCCATGTTTACCGTCTCATGCTTCTCTTGTTTCTAGTATTTGAATGTCAAATTTTCTATTCACTTCTGTTTGTTTTGTTTCTTTTCAGCAAGAATGCTTGAAAGTCATCCACCTCATTGATGACCATATTTTCCCAAGGAACATTATACACAATTTTGCTTTGTAGGTGATTCTTGGTTTTAAGCCTACCTCCTTTGATCTCCACAATATCATATTCCAGGCCCTTCAATCCGTTAATGTAGAAGCTGCTATATCCTTGGTTATCCTGATTCTGTTTCCACAGTATTGAAATTGTTTCTTCTTGGCAGCTTGTAATATTTTCTCCTTGATCTTGGAACTCCAAAGCCTGGCTATAACATTCCTAGGAGTTTTCTTTTTGGGATCTTTTTCAAGAGGTGTTTGGTGATTTCTTTCATGTTCTATTTTGCTCTCTGGTTCTAAAATACCAGGGCAATTTTCTCTGAGAATTTCTTGAAGGATGCTTTCTCGGTTCTTTTTTTGATCATGCCTTTCAAGTAATCCAATAGTTTTAAATTGTCTCTCCTTGATCTATTTTTCACATCGGTGTTTTTTTCAAGGAGATATTTCACATTGCCTTCTATTTTCTTCATTTGTTTGGATCTGTTTAATAGTATCTTGATATCTCATAAAGTCATTTGCTTCCATTTTCTCCACTCTAATTCTGAAGGAATTGTTCTCTTCATGGAGTTTTTGAGATTCTTCTCTGTCTGGCAAATTTGGCATTTTAAAGCATTCTTCTCCTCATTGGCTTTTTGGGCCTCTTTTGCCACTAAAGTTATTATTTTTTAAGGTGTTATTTTCTTCAGTCAGGTTGCAGACTCTCTTTTCATGATATTCTTGCATCATTCTCATTTCTATTCCCAATCTTTCCTCCACTTTTCTTATTTGGTTTTCAAAATCCTTTTTAAGCTCCTCTATGGGCTGTAACCAATTTTCATTTTTCTTGGAATCTTTTTGTGTGGGAGTTCTGACTGTGTTGCCTTCCTCCCATTCCACACTTTGATACTTTTTTTTTTCCCCATAAAAGATATCTAAAGTTGGATTGCTGTTCTTGATTTGCTTCCTTTGCCTGCTCATGTTGCCAGTCAATTACTTTACTTTTGGGCTCCATAGAACTCTGCTTTCAGAGGGGAGAGCTTTGTCCCTAATCACTGGGGTTTTTGCAGCTGCCAGAGCTTTTAGGAGGTGGCTTTCTCTGCAGCCACCACTTGCTTTGGCTCACTCAAAACACAACCCAGGAACACCACTCAAGACCATGATCTCAGTCCAGGCAGATTGAGGGAAGAGCACTTAACCTCTGAATTATTGCTTGGCCTCCCTTCATTAAGCAGGCTGGGAGCTTTGTAGAAGCCATGTGGAGGTGGTTCCAGAGCCACTGCTTCCACCACTTATTGCTCTGTGGGCAGACAGCTGGCCCCACTCCTCTCCCCCAAATTTAACTGAGTTCCACTGATTTTTATCCTTGGCTCTTATGGGTGGATAATTCTGGAACCTGCTAGAGTTACTGGTCATCTACTCTACTGAAAGCTCCAGCCATGGCTCGTCCTTGCTGCCCTCAGTCTAAAACTGCATGGGGCCTGTCTGGCCTCCCCAGTGTGCTGTGATGAAACCTTCCTGTCCACCTGCCCAGGCTTCTTTCAGTGGGAGCTTTGTTTCTCTGTCATTTTGTGGGTTCTGCAGCCATAAAATTTGTTTAGGGTCATATTTTATAGGTTTTGAGGTAGTTATGGTGGGAGGTCATGGAGTACCCCTGCTCCTATGCTGCCATCTTGATTCCACCCCTTTTTTCTCATTTTAAAACAGCTTGTTCTGCATTTTCAGTTTTTTTTTTATTTTTATTTGATTGGAGCAGAATTTTTTAATTATTATTTTTATTTCATTTTATTTCAAATTAATTAATTTGTTTTAGTTTTCAACATTCTATTTTAAAAGGTTTTGAGCTCCAAATCTTCCCCTACATCACCTGCCACCTCCCCAAAATGGTATGCATTCTAACATAAGCTATACACATGAAATCATATTAAACACATTTCCACATTACTCATGGTATAAAGAAAAATCAGAAACAAAGGGGGAAACCACAAGAAAGAAAGAAAAAAAATGAAGGAGAAAAATATTATGCTTCAATGCACTTTAAGACTCCATAGTTTGTTCTGTGGTTGAGAATAGTATTTTCCATGTATGGTATTGGGACTGTCTTAGATCATTGCTTTGCTAAAGGTCAAGTCTATCAAAATTGTCCACTGCATAATGTTGTTGTTGCTGTGTACAATGTTCTCCTACTTCTGCTCACTTCTCTCAACATCAATTCATACCAGTCTTTCCATTTTTTTTCTCCTGAAATCTCACTTCTCAATGAGTTTTTATGGAACAATTGTATTCCATTACACTTGTATGCCACAACTTGTTCAGTATTCCTCAATTTATGTGCATCCCCTCAAGTTCCAATTCTTTGCTACCACAAAAAAAAAACTGTGATAAATATTTTTGTACAGGTGTATCCTTTTTCTAATTTTTACAATCTCTTTGCAAAACAAATGCAGAAGTGTTATTGTTGCATCATAGGGAATGCACAATTTTATAGCCCTTTGCGCATAGTTCCAAACTGCTCTCCAAAATGATTGGATAAAGGGTGAAGCCAAAATGGTGCAATAAAAGCAGGGACTTGCTTGGGCTCCTGCTCCAAAGACCCCCAATACCCTTAAAATTGACTTTTAACAAATTTTACAGCTACAGTACCCACAATATGATAGAAATATATCTCCTGCTGAAGGAAGCCTGGAAGCCCAACAGGAAGGGTTTATCACACCAGCCTGGGAGCACAGCACAGTGCCCAGTGAGCTGTGGTAGCCTAGACACATGACGGAGAATGGCTGGAGCAGACTTTAGGAGAGTGAATCACTGGCAGCTACGGTTCTTTCCAGATTTCTCCAACCCATAAAAACACAAAAAACTAATAGGTCAGTAGGGGACTCTTGCAACTGGGTGAGAGAAGAGCTTAGTCTGGTCCCTGCTCCCAGGGTGGTGGAGCTGGTGCCTGAAGCAACTGCCACATGGCTGCCTCCAGAGCTCCTGGCCTACAAATTGTGGGGGGACAAAGCAATCCATTCAAATGATAATTGCTTTGCTTTGCTTTGTCCTGCTTGGATCTGGGTTTGCAGTCTTGGCTGGTAGTCCTTGTATGAGAAGCACTAACATGCCAGAGCTTGTGGCAGTTGTAGAGAGGGCATCTTCCTCATAGCTCTGACAATAGCTGCAAAAAACCTCAGAAATTTGGGTTACAGCATTCTCCACTCAGGAAGTAGAGTTCTACCATCATTAAGAGCTCAAAAGTCAAGTAATTGACTAGCAAGATGAGCAAAAATAGGAAGCACAATGATATCTTACCATCTTTTTTTTGGGGGGGGGGCAAAGAGGATCCAGACCTAGAACCAGAAGACAACAAAGTCAAACTTCCTGCATTAAAAGCCTCCAAAAAAAGTATCAATTGATAATAGACCATGGAGGAGCTCAAGAAGGATTTTGAAAACCAGGTAAGAGAAGTGGAGGAAAAATTGGGAAGAGAAATGAGAATGGCACAAGAAAATAAATGAAAAACAAGTCACCAGCCTGCTTAAAAAAAAAAAACTCTCCCTCCAAATAATGAAGAAAACAACAACTTAAAAAAATAGTCTAACTCAAATGTCAAAGGAAGCCCAAAAACCAATGAGGAGAGGAATGCTTTATAAAGCCAAATTGCCCAGATTGAAAAGGGATTTTCAAAACTCACTGAAGTGACTAATTCCTTCAAAATTGGACTGGAGTAAATGGAAGCTAATGGCTGTATGAGAAATCAAGATACTATAAAACAGATTCAAACAAATGAAAAAAAAAGTAGAGGGCAATGTGAAATATCTCATTGGAAAAAACACTATACTGGAAAATAGATCCTGGAGAGATAATTAAAAAATTATTGTTCTACTTGAAAGCCATGATCAATCAAAGAGCCTAGACAGCAACCTTCAAGAAATTTTCAAGGTAAATTGCCCTGATATCCTAGAATTAGAGGGTAGAATAGAAATTGAAAGAATTCATGGACCACCTATTGAAAAAGACTGCAAAAAGAAAACTCCTAGGAATATTATAGCAAAATTGCAGAGTTCCCAGGTCAAGGAAAAAAAATATTACAAGCATTCAGGAAGAAACAATATGAGTATTGTGGAAATACAGTCAGGATAACACAAGATCTAGCAGCTTCTCCATTAATGGATTGATGGGCTTTTAATATGATAATTCAGAAGTGAAAGGAGCTAGGATTAAAACCAAGAATCAGTTACCCAGCAAAACTGAGTATAATACCTCAAGGAAAATCTAGATATTCAAGGAATAGATTGGGTACAAAAGACTCAGTAGTCAATGATTATAGTAATATACTGTTTGATAAGCCCAAAGACCCCAGTTTCTGGGTTAAGAACTCACTATTTGAAAAAAATTGCTGAGAAAATTGAAATATAAGATGGCAGAAACTGGGCATAGACCATCATCTAACACCATACACCAAAGTCAAGTCTAAATGGGTATACAATCCAGGTACAAAGGCTGATACTGTAAGTAATCTGGGGAAGCAAGGAATAGTTTACCTGTCAGATTTATGGAGTAGGGAAGACCTTATGATGAAAGAAGAGTTGAAGAGCATTATAAAATGCAAAATAGATAATCTTGATTACATTACATTGAAAATTTCCTGTACAAACAAAGCTAATGTAACCAAGATTAAGAGGGAAGTGAGAAACTGGGAAAGAATTTTTACAACCAGTATCTCTGATAAAGGCCTCATTTCAAAAATATGCAGGGAATTAAGTAAAATATGTAAGAATACAAGTCATTCCCCAATTGATAAATGATCAAAGCATATGAACAAACAATTTTCAGAGGTAGAAATTAAAGATATCTATAAGCATATGAAAGAATGCTCTAAATCACTATGGATTCAAGAAATGCAAATCAAAATAACTTTGAGGTGCCACATCTCACCAGTGAGATTGGTTGAGATGAGAAAACAGGAAAATGACAAGTACTGGAAAGAATGTGGAAAAACTGGAACACTAATGCATTGTTGGTGGAGCTGTGAACTGATACAACCATTCTGGAGAGCAATTTTAAAATATTCCCAAAGGGCTATAAGTTATTGCTTACCCTTTGATCCAGTAATACTATTTCTAGGGTTCACTTTCAAGCATTCTTAATAAAAATTTAAAAAAAACAGCTGAACAGAAAATTTGACATTTCAATTCAAAAAGCAAGAGAAGCATGAGAAGGCAAACAGGAAAAATAAATCCTAAGGATCTTATTAAAGTTGAAATATTTACATTCTTACATGGAAAAATGATCATTGTAACTCGAGATTTTTCTCAGTATGGGAATAGTTGAAGGCAGTATATATGTATGTATGTGTATATGTATCTGTATTTATATGTATGTGCACACGTATGGGTATGTGTACATGTATGTATGTGTATGTATATGTGTACATATCTATGTATACATGCATATATATGTAGGTATAGGAGGATGTGTATATGTTTGTGTGTGTATATATAAGTATACATGTATACTTAGAGGGCACAGGATGAGTTGAATATGAAGGGATGATGTCTAAGATATAAAATTAAGAGGTGAAAGAAGAATATATTGGAAGAAGGAGAAAGGGAGATATAGAATAAAGTAAATTGTCTCATATAAAAGACGCTGGAGAAAACTGTTGCAATGGAGGGGAAGAGCAGGAACATGAAAGGGAATGAGTCAACCGTACTCTCTTTGAATTTGGCTTAAGCAGGGGATAACATACACACTTAAATTGGTATCTTACCCTTCGGGAAAGTAGGGTGAAAAAGGATAAGAGGGGTTATGATAGTAGGGAGGGCAGATTGTGGGCAAGGGTAGTTAGGAGCAAACACTTTTGAAAAGGGGCAGGGTAAAGGGATACAATAGAGTAAGTGGGAGGCAGAATAGGATGGAGGGAAATATAGTTACTCTTTCATAATATAACTACTATGGAAATGTTTTACATAACTATACATGTACAATCTATATTGAATTGATTTTCTTCCCAGTGGGCATGGGTGAGCAGGGAATAAGGGAAAGAATCTGGAACTCAGAGTTTTAAAAAAACAATGTCAAAAAAAAATATTTTTTACTTGCCACCAGGAAATAAGATATACAGGCAATAGTGTATAGAAATTCATCTTGCCCTACAGGAAAGTTATGGGGGCCTGGGGAAGGATATAAGGGAGAACAGACTGGGGGAAAGGATATTCAGTATGGTTTCTATGTTCGGGTGGGGGTGAGGAGAGACGGGGAGAAAATCTCTAACTCAAAATCTTGTGGAAATGAATGTTGAAAACTAAAAATAAAATTTTAAAAATTGTTGAATCAGATCACAATTCCACCAACAATACATTAGCATTCCAATTTCCCCACATTTTCTGCAACATTTATCATTTTCCTATTTTCTCATATTAGCCAATATGGTAAGTGTGATGTGGTACCTAAGAGTTGTTTTGATTTGTATTTCTTTAATCAAAAGTTATGTCCAATTTTTTTTGTATGACTATAGATGGCTTTAATTTCTTTATGTGAAAAATGCCTGTTCATAGTTTTTTTTTATCATTTATCAGTTGGGGTAGGAATTGTCTTCTTATAAATTAGAATCAGTTCTCTATATATTTTAGAAATGAGGCTTTTATCAGAGACATTGCCTGTATAAAATAAATGTTTCCCATTTCCCAGATTTCTGATTTGTTTCTAATCTTGGTTGTACTGACTCTGCTCATGCAAAAGCCTTTTAATTTAATGTAATTAAAATTATCCACTTTGCATTACCTACTGTTTGCTATCTTTTGTTTGGCCATAAATTCTTCAGTTCTCCATAGATTTGACAGCTAAACTAATCCTTTCTCTCCTAATTTGCTTGTAGTATTACTCTTTATGTTTACTTAATATCATACTTCAAGTCCCCCCATTCCAGTCTTTTAAAGTGGTAGGCACCAAATCTTCTGTAATCTTAACCGTGAGCTTATGCTGTCTGAATAGTTTCTTTCATGTTGCTTGATTTATTTTCTTTTTTGTCTTTGGAGGTCTGGAATTTGGATGTTACGTTCTTAGAAGTTTTTATTTGGAGAATTTTTTTAGGAAGTGATCAATGAATTTTTTCAATTTCTCTTTTCCTTTTGTATCTTACGATATCAGGGCAGTTTTCCTTGGTAATTCCTTGATATAGGAGACTAACCACTTCTTTCATCTGGCTTTCAGGAAGTCCAGTAATTTTTAAATTATCTTTTTTGAATCTATTTTCCAGGTCAGTTGTTTTATCAGTGAGATATTTCACATTGCCTTTGATTTATTTTTTTCATTCTTTTGGTTTTGTTTTATAATTTCTTGATTACTCTTAGAGACATTAGCTGCCATTTTCTCCACTGTAACTTAAGAAATTATTTTCTTCAGTAAGATTTATATCTCCTTTTCCATTTGGTGAATTATGTTTTGTTTTTTAGAATTCTGTTCTGTTCTTCAGTGAATTGTTCTACCCCTTTTTACATTTGACTAATTTTGCTTTTTCAAAAGTTATTTTCTTTTTTTACCATTAGGCAAATTCTATTTGTTTGTTTGGCTTTGATATTATTTTCTTTGGTGATTTTTATTGTGCCTTTTTAAAACAAAGTTGATAATTTTCTTTTTATGAGTTTCTTGCATCATTCTTATATTTTCCCAATTTTACATCTACCATTGTAATCTCCTTCATTAACTCTTCCAAGAACTTTTGTTGGGCATTTTGGGGGATTTTTTTCATATTATTATCCCCTAAGTTTAGGTCTTGGTGTTATTTACTGCTGAAGTATTTGTTTTACAATTAAATTCTTTTTATTGATGCTCATTTTTCTTTCAGGCTATTCCTGGATTTTAACCTTATATTAAAGTTGGGCTCATTTCATCTGATAATGGGGAGTCATTTTCCTAAGTCTCAGGCTTTCTCAGACAAGTTAATCCAGGTCTAGTTCTGAGTGGTATGATATTTTTTCAGTTCTTTGAAGTTGCTGTGATCCTGGAAGAGGTGTGACCACTGCTCTCCTGTTCTTCATTCTGATCTTTTCCAAAGAAAGGATGCTACTTTCCTGCAGCTATAAATGCTAGTGCTCTCTTTCCCTTAGAATTGAGACCAGAGCCCCTGCTCCCTTTTGCCCTACCGCCAGTGCTCCTCTTTGCCTGGAACTGCAACCCAGAAATGCATGTGGGCAATAAATGGAGTTTCCAATTAGTGCCAGCTGTACTGTACACAGTGGCACTAAAGGACCAAAGTAATCTCTTTCTGAGAAGTTGCCTGATCCCTTCACCATCTCTGAGGTGGGGGCTTTTGAAGCTGCAGTTGTTGGTAATCAGTTGCTGGAGCCTGTTAGTTCTATTCACATTGGTATTATACAGACTTCTCCTACTTAAGAAATACATACATAGAGATTGACATATAAATATATATATATATATATATATATATATATATATATATATATATATATATATATATATACACACACATATACACACACACACATAAATACACACACATCCATACATCCATCCATACACACATAAATATGTGTATATGTATATGTATATACACATCTCTGCATAGACAAAGACATACCTATAGCTATATCTATATAGTTATGGCTATCTATCTATCTCTATCTATCTATCTATCTATCTATCTATCTATCTTTTTATCTATCTATCTATCTATCTATCTATCTTTTTATCTATCTATCTATCTATCTATCTATCTATCTATCTATCTATCTATGTATCATCTATCTCCAAATCTCCTCCTGCTTTTTGTTGTCTCTGACATTTCAAAATTTCATTTGAGGTGTTATTTTACAGTTGTTTGGATTGCAATGTTGAGAGTTTTCAGGTGGGGGACTTCCCTTAATTTGCTGTCTTGGCTCTGCCCCTAGCCATGCATGCCATAACTTGTTGTATTCTGCATGCTACTTTATCTGGTAGTCTATGTGCAGGTAGCACTTCAGCAAGTAAAATTAATCTCTTTTGACTGCTTCTTAGCTTAATATATTTTATGTGTAAAGAGACTTTAAAATATAAATAGATAACAAAAATTATTCTTACCATTGAAAGGAAAAGCAACATTCCTAGATAAATGAGAAAATGAAGCAGTGATGTCAATCTCTGTTGCAGGTTTCACTCTGCTTGTGATCTCTAGAAGAGTTCTGCTGTTTCAACAAAGTACTTGTCACTTTTTCAGAGGAGACTGGAGTATGAAATAGCAAAGTAAGTTTTTTCAACATCCTTTATGCATCACCATCGATGGGATGGATGACAGAAGAGGAATCTTTCTTAGTTTTCTAGTCCAGAAACACTTCATAACCTGATAGGCATAGTATCTTAACTATGGATCTCATATGTAAATGAATTAAAATTCTACTGCATTTTACATTCAGTACTTAAAATGCTGTGTCTTAACAATGCATTCCATGAGAGAAAAAAAGCAATCTTCTTTCAGAACAATCAGAATAAGGTTTTTCTTAGACTGCCTAATTCCATAGTGTATATGACATGCTTTACAAAGTGTTGCTATACCACTGAAACTATCTTTTCTTGGTGACGGAGAAGACTAAAATGAAAAAAAGGAAATTATCTCTTTTGATTTTAATAATTGTTTATTAGTTATTTTCATTTTTGTTGTTGCTGTAAAGAGATGACAGTGGGAGTAAGCCAAACAAGTAGTAAAGAGATTGTTTGCCTTTCAACCTGTCTTCTTTTTGGATTCTGGCTTCTAAGTACATCCAAAAGATAATACCTGCAGAAAAAAAGGTAAGAGAAGGTATATTCTGGGCAGTTGATTTTCAGATTATAATTCTTTCTTAACACGCAAGTGATACTTCCTATTCATTAGAAACCAGAAGGATGGGAGGCAACCCTAATACATAGTGGATAAGTCATTCCAATAAATTAAAATTAATCACCATCTCTTCCTTCTGAAAGTGAGTATATTGGTCATTTATTGTCATAATCTTTGGTGTTGGAAGATGTGAAATTGGCATAAATGAAAATTCCTGGACAAAAAACGAAATTTCTCTAAAAATAATTGCTATTCTATGCTATTCAGGCAAAGTTGTTAATACAAATAAAAATTATTCAGATACAATTAACTTGGAGAGAAAAAAAAGAATAACATCATTATGCGTAAATGGAGAGAAGAAAAGGCTGTCTATTGACATGAAGTATAGCATAGTCAACATATTCACCAAATATCACGAGGAATGTAATTTTGACTGAGAAGTAACCTTTATCTGATCTTAAACAGGAATTGGATAAAAGGTGGTATACTCTAAGGAAAAAAAAATCCACTAAAAAACTAAGTATTTCCAATAAGAGTGAATTCAATTTATGTGTTGAAAAATTATGAGAGCAAAAAAAAACATCTTTGAAGGGAATTACTCAAAGGTGTTCTGAGAATTTTGAGAATTCCTTAAAGTTCTCCAAGCAGATGAAATAAAGATCTTCAAAGAAAGAGACATAGAGAGACAGAGAATAATGAGATAGAGAAATGAAGAGCAATTAATGTATTCAACATTTAAATAATAAAATAAGAAATTTTATATGAAATTAAGTGGTTGTCAAATCTACAAGAAATATTTTCAAAACTCAAAGAAGATGTGATTTTGGTTTTCTGCAAAGTAATTTAGTAATATGGATTTTTCTATTTATTTTAAATCACTTATATCTACAACGAATGCCAGGGACCCTTGCTGCTCTATAACTGTAGTCAAGTGTTCTGATTGACTTTTAACTCCAGACTCATAAAGATATGAACACTAGATTCTTGCTTTCACAGGGAGAAAATCAAAGATTCTGAGGTGATATAGGACAAAAATTTTGGACATGCAGTACAGCATTTTTCTCTTTCTTCTAACATCCCAAAAATATTCAACTCCTGGCTTGAATTTAAATTCCCTGTTACCCAGATTTTGATTGTTTTGCTTGCTGCAAAGTAGTAGGTCATGGATTCAGGGCCCAGCTTATGCATGGTTTGAAATGATTTAGATTACGTTGAAGGAAGGGCAAAGAAATTGTAAGTTGACATTGCTTGTAGCACCCAGCATACCATAGGCTGACTACATAGCTGATACAATCAAGGATCACAGAAAAGGAAAATAGTCTCAATAAAACTCAGTTTTCTATTGGCTAAGGCACCAGATAATTTCAGTGGGTTTTAACAGTTTAGGGAGGTTGAAAACACTCATCAGAAGGGATCCATATGAATCCTCTTCAGTGAGGAAATTGAGGGGATTTGAGCAGCAAGTGGTTACAAAAACTAAGCAAACCATATTGGCTCCATCTTGTGACTCAATTCTGGAGCTACCTCAGTTCTTCTTGTATTCATTCCAGTCAAATTTCTATTTTTTTGGGAAAACTTTATTTAATTGTTTGAAGTGGGGAAAAAACAACAACAACAACAACAACAACCTTATTGTACTGTTTGAACCTAACCCTTCCTGGTTGGGAAGATGGACCAGCTCTAAGTGTTGGTTAGAGACATTTAACTAAGGCCCTAGGTTATGCTGACCAAAAACCCTATCAGATACAAAGACAGATGCAAGGAGTTTTCTCACTATTGTACATCTTAAGTATCCCTTATATCTTATTTGAAAACTGGCCACATATTGATTGATCAATTATTATTTCCATGTTCCTTTGATTGCTTACAAATACTTGAGGAAAGTAGAACACCTTTTTCTTATTTCAGGGAATTACATCTATTGGCCACCCCCCTCCCAAATTGCAGAGTCCCTAACCTTTGTTCTAGTTAGAAATTAGATTTCATAATGTTGTGTCCTGGTTGTTTTATTTTTAATTAATTGGTCTAATTTGATTAATTGTTTTAACATATAAAAAATATCTGTCTCCCTCTGTATTTGGGGTTCAGACCTAAGTCTGGTCCTGACTTGTTGGGCAATTTCCATACATTGCATAATAAATTCAGCATGCTCAAGTCTTTGTTTCTTCAGTCATTTGATCTTCCATTCAACCAAAACAGGAAGTTTATTTTTCCAGCAAAAGTGAAGTAAAATAGCTTCTTTATACTGAAGGCAGTCCAAATGTTCTCTTTGAGAAGGAATCTCTATGGCCTGTGAATTACAGGATCTCAGGATGTGAAGGGATCTCAGAGAACATTCATTTCAAACATTCTAGGTAGCAGAATAGTCTCTGTCATATCCAAATTTGTTTAAAATACTGTCAGGGCTAGGGAACTCATTATTTCCCAAAGCATTTCATTCTACTCTGGAATAGCTTTGAAAAAGATTTTCATTATATCAAATGGAAATATTTTCCTCTGGAACTTCTTCCCAATGTTTTAGTTCTGCTCTCTCAGGTCAAGCAAGATGTATTCTTTTTCTACATAAAAAGGTCTTCTCTTCTAGGCTAAATTTCCTGAATTCTTTCAATTGATATTTGTAAGACATAGTTGTGAGCCTCCTCCACATGTTAATTTCCTTTGGATTTATTCCATCTGTTCAATATTTTTTCCTGATAGGACACCCATATCTGCACACATGTGTTGCCTGAACAGAGCATAGAACAAGAATACCATAACTTATTTAAAGAATATGCTACAATAGTTCAGCTTAAACTCAAAATAATAGCCAATTTATATTGCTCACTTATATCGAAAGTTCATTCTTCTGATTTCCTCAGGACTTTTTTTTTTAATATGAACTGTTGCCTAATCTTTCCTCCACCATTCCTGTTGTCCATTTGTTAACCCAAGTGAAAGATTTTACAATTATCCTAATTACATTTTGTCTAATTGTAATGGGCACATCATTTTAATCTGTCAAGATCTGTTTCAACTTTAAAGGCCTAGGTTCTTTTGCAGCTCTTCTCATTCATTATTTTTAGAAGTTGTCTTCTCCAGAAGACTTTTCTAGAAGGACATAAGCCTCTTTTCAGGAGTTCAGAAAGTCCTTGCAAAGCAGTTAAGGAATAAGTTTTTCTACACCCAAAATGTGGTACAGATAGACTTTCACAAACACCTATACTTATATCCTCAAGTTTGGATTTTCATTATTTTATGTAACACATTCTGTCAAGGTTCTGTCTTTCTTATAAATGTAGACTGTTATCTTTGCATGCATTGCTGGATCGGTAAATAATTTAGAGATTTGCTCCTTGGGGTTTATACAAAAATAAAGATACACATGATATAATCTGCATTTAATGAATCAATACACAAGGTTTTAAAATTTATTTCTGCATGCTATGAATCATTTTGAAGGTGGTTGTTGTCGTTGCTGTTATTCTTATGTGTTCGTATGTTTCTGAGCTTCC
Source organism: Pseudochirops corinnae (assembly GCA_028646515.1). Taxonomy (NCBI): domain Eukaryota; kingdom Metazoa; phylum Chordata; class Mammalia; order Diprotodontia; family Pseudocheiridae; genus Pseudochirops; species Pseudochirops corinnae. Next base: position 43 of record JAQQSV010009282.1, on the reverse strand, counting down.
TGGGATCAAGTTGTGACATGGGGATTAGGGAGAACTATATGGG
>JAQQSV010009281.1:0-13561 GCA_028646515.1 Pseudochirops corinnae | reverse complement strand
TTCCAGGCCCTTCAATCCCTTACTGTAGAAGCTGCTAGATCCTGAGTTATCCTAATTGTGTTTCCACAGTATTCAAATTGTTTCTTCTTGGCAGCTTGTAGTATTTTCTCCTTGATCTGGGGACTCTGGAACCTGGCTATAACATTCCTAGGAGTTTTCTTTTGGGGATCTTTCTCAAGAGGTGATCAATGAATTCTTTCAAGTTCTATTTTGCCCTCTGGCTCTAAAATATCAGGGCAATTTTCCTTGAGAATTTCTTGAAGGATGCTTTCTAGGTTGTTTTTTTGAGCATGGCTTTCAGGTAGTCCAATAATTTTTAAATTGTCTCTCCTGGATTTATTTTTCAGGTCAATGGTTTTTTCAAGGAGATGTTTCGCATTGCCTTCTATTTTTTCATTTATTTGGATCTGTTTAATAGTATCTTGATTTCTCATAAAGTCATTTGCTTCCATTTGCTCCACTCTAATTCTGAAGGAATTCTTCAGAAAGCTTTTGAGATTCTTTTTCCATCTGGCAAATTTGACTTTTTAAGGCATTCTTCTCCTCATTGGGTTTTTGGGCCTCTTTTGCCATTTGAGGTAATCTATCTTTTAAGGTGTTATTTTCTTCAAACAGGTTGTTGACTCTCTTTTCATGATTTTCTTGCATCTTTCTCATTTCTCTTCCCAATTTTTCCTCCACTTCTCTTATTTGGTTTTCAAAATCCTTCTTAAGCTACTCTATGGCCTGTAACCAGTCTACCTTTTTCTTGGAAGACTTTGGTGTGGGAGTTCCGACTGTGTTGTCTTCCTCTCATTCCATGCTTTCATCCTTTTTGTCCCCAAAGAAGGAATCTAAAGTTGGATCGCTGTTCTTACTTTGCTTCCTTTGCCTGCTCATATTGCCAGCCAATTACTTGACTTTTTAGCTCTGTGGAACTCTGCTTCCAGAGGAGAAAGTTCTGTTCCAAATCACTGGAGTTTTCACAGCTGCCAGAGCTATTAGGAGGCTGCTGCAGCCCCCACCAGCTTTGGCTCACTGGTCACACACCTCAGGATCACCACCAAAGACCATGATCTAGGTCCAGGCAGCTTAAGGCAAGGGCACTTAGCCTCTGAATGATTGCTTGGCCCCCCTGCAATCTGCAGGCCAGGAGGTTCTGAAGCAGCCATGTGGAGGTGGTTTCAGGGCCGCTGCTTCTGCTGCTTCCTTGCCCTGGAGGCAGTTCGGCCAGATCCTCTCCTCCAAATTTAACCAAGTTCCACTAACTTTTCACTTAGTCTTTATTTCTTATGACTTGATAATTCTGGAAATCTCCACAGCTGTGCTGATCCACTCTCCTGAAGGCTCTAGCTGCAGCTTGTCCTGGCTGCCCCATGTCTAAGCCATGGTTTCAGGCCGGGCTGGTTTAGGCTCCCAGTGCGCTGCAATGAGCCCTTCCTGTCCCGCTTGCTGAGCTGCCTTCAGTGGGAGATGTGTTTTTCTATAATTTTGTGAGTTCTGGAGCGCTAAAATTTGTTAAGAATCATATTTTATGGGTCTTTGAGATGGCTATGTGGGAGCTGCAGAGTTTTCCTGCTTCTATGCTGCCATCTTGGCTCCACCCCAAAACTGCTATTTGGAAGAGAGGTGTTGCTTTGATTATTGGCCAGAGAAATGCAGAAGCCCTTTGGAAGATGGATGAATTTTGTTTCTGTGGTAAAAAGATTGTTATTTTCTAATGACATCTACAGCTTGAAAGAGGGAAAACATCTCATGGTTACCTGTGTTTCTCTCTATTATTTTCTCTGGTTTGAGAGATTGAAACAGAGAAGAAAAGACAGATTTTGCATCTGTTTTGTTCTGAGTAGTTCTTTTCACTGAGAAAAGGCTTAGAGCTGTTTTGGCAAAGTAATATCCCTCCTATTTGCACATCTAAGAGCTTAGAAGTTCTCAGGCTTAAGGAAACTATCACTGAAAGAGGGCAAATTTTTTTTTCTCTTCAGTGCCCTGCTAAGGGTGGCTATGAGAGAAAAGAACTTGGCACTACTTTATTGGCTCAAGAGTTGAAGAGGAACAGGTTTTTTTGCAGCAGGAATGGAAAGAACCAGAAAGGGAGTAGCTAGAGGAAAAGTGACTTGTACTTTAAAAATAATCCTTCCAGATTTCAGATCCCTCTGAAGACCCTCTTGTTTTCTTTTTATAAAATAGGTTTTTATTGATAACTTTTATCTTTACATTACCTCTCTTTCCCCTTTTTTATTCCCAGAGATTCATCACTTATAATAAAGAATCTTTACTTGTTTTCTGAGGATTAATTAGGCTGTTTCATTGCAAGAGTTTGTCAATTTTTGATATTGTTTTTCATTTTTGACTGTATTATCCCATGCACTTTAGTGCAATATAGTTTAGTTTCACTGTGGTCTTGAATAATCTTAGAAAAATATAGCTTCCCCTACCCATTGCCACTGAAGAATCTCTAACAAATAGTTTTTGAAAGGGACTCTAAGAATTATAACCTTTGCATATTTCCTTAGAAAAATATTCATTCTTTAAAATCGCAGAATTAAAAACACCATAAAGGAAATATGAAACACATAAACAGTATGAAATATAGAACTCAACTTATAAAGAAATAAAAATGTAGAAGAACCAATTCAATCGAGTTTCATTTGCTCAAGACCTTATGCTCTGAGTCAGTTTGGCCTGATACCAGTGGAAGAAAACATACTAAATCACAAAAGTAAACCATCTAAAAACTATTGCCAGTCCCAAGTAATTTGCACACCATTGTGACCTGATGTGTGTGTGTGTATCTTCTACCTAAAATATAATGTATCCTCCACTAAAGTTTTACTTTAATGATTCGTTAAGATGTGTAGGATTCCCTAGGTTCTTGAAGGCTAGGCTAATGGAACAAGAACTACAAAACTGGAAAGACTTCAAGACATGAAGTCCTAATGATGTCCTAAGACCAACCTTGCTTAGTCCAGAGAGACTCATTATTTGAGGCTTAGCCACAAGATAATCTTTTCCTTAATGGAAAGAAAAATAGATGCTTAAAGTAGAAGTACTTCACTATTTTTATATATTACATATAGAACTTGTGCTCTGTCTCCTAATCTTTAAGAACCTAGGGTATAAGAATGTGATAAAGAGAAACCAGAGTAGAACTTCAGTGGAGGATATATTATATTGTAGATTGCTCTGTGTATATGTGTGTGTGCGCGTGTGTGTGCTTAGATGTGTGTTTGGAATTGTCTTTCACCTTCCTTCCTTCGTTCCTTCGTTCCTTCGTTCCTTCGTTTCTTTCTTTCTTTCTTTCTTTCTTTCTTTCTTTCTTTCTTTCTTTCTTTCTTTCTTTCCACTATCATCTATTAATCTATTTCTGAAGAGAGGAAGATTTGTCTAAAATCCCACCAGTAATAAGTAGTAGAATTAGGTCTTCTGATTATGCGTCCAGTGGTTCTTTCCCACTGTAGCTCCTGACCTTACCATCTTCACATCTTTCTTATTCTGGAACTTCCCTCAAGGCCTGGAGTCTTCTTGCTTCTTATGGAAAAATCCCTCTACCTCACTGGCCTCCTTCTCCCAGTGGTGAGTTTCTCTGAGGGCCTCCATTTTGGGGAGAGATCCGGGCCAGTCATCTTTCATTCCCCTCTTATCTCTGCTTCTGACTCTCGGGACTTTGTCACCATCTCCAGTTTCTCTGTTCTGTGTATCTTTCCTCTCTTCCCCTTTTCAGTGTTGCCTTCCTCCATTAGAATGTAAGTTCCTTGAGGGCAAGAACTGTCTGTCTTTTTGCTTATATTTGTATCCCTAGAATTTAACATAGCGATTAACACAGTAACTACTAAAATGCTTATTGCTTGCTCATTTGCTCAATTTCTCTTTCTTTGAGAAGAACTTCAAAGGAAGACATCTAATTGTGGATAAATTGATTGTGACTAATGAAGAAACTGATGTATTGTTTTAAAAGAGTGCTTTTAAATAAGTGGGCCCTAGATTTTATTTTTTATTTTTAAATTTATTTTATTTTTTGTTGTTTTTGTAAAGTTTGTATTCCTATGCAGCTGTTGTGGTTAAGGAAAAGATGTCTTCTACTCCTAATTTGGAGATAAAACAAACATAGCCTCATCTTGAGTTACAGGATTCTAAGCAAGATTCACTTTAGTTTATCTACTTATCACATGAGTAGCTATAGATATGCCCTATCCAACTGAAAGCACTCAAGGGAAGATATTTTAAATCAAATCAACAGCCTTTGAAAATACCAAATGTAGTATTTTCTTCTAAAAATGACCAATGCATATTTGATTCTAACAAATGCTTTCTCAAAATTATCCACACCAGTTAAATAGAATAAATTTTGTTGATATACTCAGTTTGTTAGCCTGCTTAAGCAATTATATAATATTTTGTTTTGAAATCCCATTGAGTGGGAGAATAACTTCATGGCTTATTGGAAAAAGGCAACTCATTTAGAAACTGGGTTGACAATCTTTAACTACATATAGGTAGGTTACTTCATTACCATCACCAGTTCTGGTCAGTGGAGGTGTCCTTTGTTATCTAAATTCTCCCAATAAAAAATAGATCTACATTAAAAGAAGTCTTTTGGGTTTGCTCCAATGTAGAAACCAAAAAAGAACATTTGTAAGTCTTCATCCCTAAGAATGTGAGGAACATAACATTTTCTAAAGATTGATACCTTAGTGTTGTGTTTAGTCTTATTTCGTAAGTTATTTCTGTGGATCCCCTTAAGAGTGTTAACAGGGCTGAACTCATGAGAATTGGCCTTAGCCAAATGATGAAGGAGCACAATTCCATTTGGTTTAGGTTTCCTTCATTCTTTGAATTAATGTTTAAAGCTGAGCACCTAAAGTAAGATGTGTTTAGCGTTGGAAAGATTATAAATAAATTGATTGTGATGAATGAATAGACAACCATATTGAGAGACCTCCATTATCTTTTTTGTTTTTAGGGGGAAAAAATTGAATTGGTTTGTAAACTGATCTTGTCCTAACTCTCTTGTTCATGGAAGTTTTGCTCTCTTGCCATAGCAAATTGATTCTCAAATGTTATCAGATGTCATTTAAAGCTGCAACTGTAATATACCAGTATCATATTTAATAACTCTAATTCCCAAAATGATGCATTGCATTGTATAAGTGCTTGATAAAGCTTTGTTAAATTGAATGTGTATGATACCTGGGCATATAAGTAAGCAATGTGAAGCCAGATTCTGTCTTGTGAAAACTGTAATCACCTTGCTGGAAGTTGGTAGATACTTAAATTCTTTTAACCTACTGTGTTACAATGAGGTTTTATTTCTGGGTTGTACTAAGTGCTCACCCTTTTAAGTCATTGTCTAAACTTGATATTTTTCATTTCCTTCCCCCCTATACATCCCATGTTGCTCCTTCTTGAGGAGGGCTAAAACAATAGAGGGCTAAAACAATCTGTGTATGAGATGCTTGGTTACTAGGTATAATTTGCCCTGGCCTTTTTTCATTTTGAAGTTCACTGGAGTATAAAATACCTTTGGGACACACTATCCATTGTTCTAGAAAAAAAATTGGGGCAAAGGATGTACAGTACAGAATTATATTAAAATTCTGTAAATGGAGCATTAGGAAGGAATGTTTGTTCTTTTTTTTTTTTTTGCAGATCAGAGCATGTTTTTTTATTCTTTGTCTCTTTCATTTTGTTTTTTTGCTAAGTCATTTCAGTCATGTCTGACTCTTCATTACTAAATTTTTCTTTTTCAACATGGATAATATGGAAATGTGTTTTACAGGACTATACATGTATAATCTATTAAAAATTAGTGTCCTCAGTGGATGGGGGAGGAGGGAAAGGAATGGAAGGATGGAGAGAAATTAGAACTCAAAAGTTTAAAAATCAAATGTTAAAAATGGTTTTTTACATGTATTTGAAAAAATAAATAAATTTCTTTTTGGAAACCATGTCTCCCAAAATTCATTTTGCCATTCCAGCTCCTCTCAAATAAGACTGACCGTTAATAGAACTGAGATTGCTTCAGACTCCATATTTAAGAGCACTCATGCAGCATAACTACCTTGAGAAAAATGGATATTTTTCTTTATTTAGTTTGCTTATTATATCATGAATAGATATCTTCCTGTGTTCTAAAAGCATTAAACTTGGAGTTTTAAAATAATAATTCTGATTTCAGTAACAGTAAGCATAAGCCATAAGTTTGAATTGCAAAACATCATTTTTTGTTTGTTTTCTTTTTTAAGAAGTGGACTAAGATTGATAATCAGGATGCATTACTGATTAACTTCCTGTCTGATATTTCTTTCTTTGTCTTCATTCCCACAGAGGCAAACTCCCTGAGCTGTTGTAGTTACTTTTCATCTCTCCTTGGTTCTTTATGCAATGTGTGGTTGAAAAATTACTGGGAAACTTGATCACATTTGCTCGTGATGATCTGAAATCGTAGGCTCCTCTATAAGCTCCATTCCACTCCCAGCTAGATGGAGTGACTTAACTGGATGGAGGAATGTTTTAAAATGAAAAAAAGTCAATCAACAAATCACCATATTCAACAAGGTCCAAGTGTACTCTAGAGACTGAATATCTCTATGTGAAATTAACATGAATTCTACTTTCAGCTTATCTTTTTTTTTTTTTTTTAAGAAATCTCTTATTGCACTCAGTGCTGTGGGTAGTTCCTCTCCTTCCCACTAAATGAAGCTATTACACAAATGCCAAATGTTTCTACACTATTGATAAAGTAAAGTATATCTTAGAGGAATGCTATTGGAATGGTGAAGGGTCTTGAATCCACATGGTATGATGATTGGTTGAAGGAACTGGGCAAGTTTAGCCTCAAGAGAATTCTTAGGGGGTCTTGATGGATATCTTCAAGTATTTAAAGGGTTGTCACTGTGGAGGGGTTAGATTTGCTTAGAAGGCTCCAGAGAACATAACCAGAAGCAATGGATAAAAGTTGAAAAGAAACTAATTTATGATTGATACAGCTAAAAAAAATCCAACTTCCTAACAATCAAAACTGTACTAAAGTAGAATGGACAGTACAGAGAGTTTGTGGGTTTCTCTTCCTTGGAGATTTTCTGCAATTGACTAGATGACCATTTGTCAGGTTTATTAGAATGAGAATTCCTTTCATGTATGAGTTGGTCAAGATAGCCACTGAAGTATTTTCCGACCCTCAAGTCCTATGATTCTATAAAATGTAATTTATTTTTATTTTTCACATAAACAAACACATCAACATGGACCATCAATATTTCATACAAATGTTTACCTGATGTAAAAGAATTGCCACAAAGAGGTGAACAAAAGGTCCAGGAATCTATTATGTCTAGCAAATCCTCCATCACTTTGACAAGCATAAAGGCATTTTAATCAAGGATAACACTGATTTAAAATAAAATCTAATGAATGATTTAGTTATAGGAGATGATGGTGCAAGATGAAAAGGAGCATTGCTTTGATAAATAGAGGAAAAAAAGAGTTTTCAGGTTGTCAAGAAATCCAATTCATATAGGTTATCCTGAGAGCATTTAAAGATGAAATTGAAAGAAGGACAACAAATAGCTGAAAAATGGAAGAGGCATATCAAAATATTTACAACAAACTATTTTCTCTATAAAATGAAAGTGGACTTATCACATTTGTATTCTAATAACACATTCCCTGATGTATCTCAGGATGTAGAAAAAAAATGAGAAGAGCAGTTGGACTAGACTAAAACATATATATGAATTCTCTGCTGAATGTGCCATAATTTAGAGAAGCCAGCAATCAACCTGAAATTTGTTATAGGTAAATTATTTAAATAAACACTTGTATAGTCACTAAGGATGACTAAAAATAGGTAGATGGCTAGAAGGCTATGATCATAGATCCACAGAGTTTTAGAGCTCAAAAGGACTTCACAAAAAAGCTCAGATACAAGGAGGTTGTTTGATTCATTCAAGGTCCCGTAGTTCAATAATGGTAGTTAGGTAGAAAATCCAGTTTTCTTTTTATTCTAAGTTCAGTGCTCTGAATTGCAATTCATGGGATGGAATTAGATAGTCTCCATTTTGAAAGAGACGGGGGTCTATTAGGGGCTGGTGGAGAAAAATTGGTTGGCTTTCCTATTATGTAGATGCCATGATTCCTTGTTATTTGTAGGTAGTTGAGGTTGCTTAGACTGACCTTTTTAAGATTTCAGTTCTAGGGAATGGAGCTAGCTTATAATTCAGCCTTGAAAATGGAAAAAAAAAAAAAACAGGAGCGGAGAAGAAAATAGGTGTTTGGGAGGAAAAATTGGATGATTTAGCTTGGGGCGGACTTGCAGCTTAAAATGTTGTCATCTCACTGCTTAATTTTGGAGTTGCTGGTATCTCCCATGGCCCCAGAGTGCCCTAAAACTATTATTTTGACAGATTTAATGCCTAAAAGATTTCCTGTTTTAACAGAGGAAGGAAAACTCTGTTTATGATGATATGTATTGACAAGTTTCGACATATAAAGACAGAGAGTACTGTAATCAAAGTCAATATGATTGCATTAGCTGGGAGGAAAATGGTACCAATCCTAGTGGGCAATTTAAAATCATTACCTACACATAATGGATATGATGAGATGAGAAAGACAGAAGGAATTTGCTCAGTTCTTGGAGGCATTTTTAACTGTTTCATCAAACCATGGACTATCTAGGAAATTTTTTTCTCTGGTTCACTAAATGGGATCCCAATTGCTCTGAAGAGTTAATTTGCTTCCAAATGATCCCTTTACTTCCTTCTTTTCATTCAATGGACTCAGGCCTATTTTATAGTAAATAAATTGGAATTGCAGTGGCTGTGCATAACAGTATTTCAAAAATCGATCTGCTTTTCCCTCATCTGATGTCTTAGAAAAGAAAATGCTTTTCTCTCTTGAAATTATATTCTATCTATTCCTTTAAAAATTGATGATCTTTTTTTTTTAATGTGAAAGCCATTTCCTCACGCATTTAACCCTCTGTATAACAAGGAAAAACAGTTAATCAAAGGTAAATGGCCGAATGATCATGCCTGACAGCGTATACAACATTTTCACTCCATGTTTTCCCTACCATTTTATCTAGAAGAAGAACATTAATTTCATCATTTGCTCGTTTCCTATGAAAGATGCCATAGGCTGTGCAGTGTACTAGTTCATGTACTGAGATAGATGAACCAGAAACCACTGAAAAAAAAGGGCAAGCAAGATGAAGAAAGCCCCTAAGTCCATTCATGACATACGTTGACTGAGTGAAGGAATTGGTTATGTTTAACCATATGCATAAAAGACTCAGGGAAGATACGATAGCCATCACAAATACCTAAAAGGTTATGAGGTAGAAAAGAGATTAGATTTGTTTTATTTGGCCCAAGAGGCATATAGGGAGAAACTCTGTGATGATTAGAGCTCCCCCATGGAGAAATGGGCTGCCTTGAAATGTGTGTTTTCCCTTATTGGAGATATTTAAGAAAAGGCTGAATGATTACTTGTTGGGTTTCTTATAGAAAATATACATTTTTTCCAGGTATTTTCAGAACCACCAAAGTGCCTTCTAACTCTGAAATTCTGTGATTCTGGTCATTGTGATTAAGTCATTTTCAGTCCTGTCTGCCTCTTCGTGACCCCATTTGGAGTTTTCTTTTTGCTTTCAATTCAACAAGTATTTTTATAAGCACTTACTATGTGGTAGATACTATGCTAGATACTAGAGATATAATAACAAAAAAAGCCCCCAAAGGTGCCTGCCCTCAAGGAGCTTATAGTCCAAAACTGGTGGTTTTTTAAATTAGTTATTTATTTTTAGTTTTCAACAATCACTTCCATAAGTTTTAGGCTTTCTCCCCCTCTTCCCCAAAATGGTGTGCGATCTGATATAGACTCTACATGTACCTTCCTATTAAATACATTTTCACATTAGTCATGTTGCATAGAAGAATTATAATGAATGGGAGAAACCATGAGAAAGAAAAACAAATCAAAATAAAAAAGAAAATCGTCCGCTTAGCTCTGTGTTCTGACTCCATAGCTCTTTCTCTGGATGTAGATGGCATTTTCCATCATGAGTCCCTCGGAATTGTTTTAGGTCATCTGAGGTTTTCTTGGCAGAGATACTGGAGTGGTTTGACATTTCCTTCTCCAGTTCATTTTACAGATGAGGAAATTGAGGCAAAGAAGGTTCAGTGACTTGCCCTGGTTCATCCAGTTAGTGAGTGTCTGACACTGGATTTAAACTCAGGAAAATGAGTCTTCTTGACTCTAGATCCAGCTTTATCCACTGTACCTTTAGCATTATTTTCATTTCCATTATGTAGTCATTGTGTATGTCGTTGTCTTGTTTCTGCTTACTTCACTGTGTATCAGTTCATACCATTTCCCCCATGTTTCTTTGAATCCCTCGTAGTCAACATTTATTACATTGCAATAGTGTATTATTACATTATATCCATAGACTCAATTTCTTCAACCATTACCCAATCAATGAGCATCCAATTCTCTTCCAGCTTTTTCTATTGCAAAACTGTAATGCTATGAATATTTTGTTGTATATGGGATTTTTCTTTCTGTAGCTGATGTCTTTAAGGCATATGTGCAGTAACTGAATTTCTGTATCAAAGAATATGAATGGTGTATTAGCTTTACTTGCATGTTTTCCAGGACTATTGGGCTATTTTACAGTCCCACTAATAGTATGCATATCTTCTTAGTTCAACCCCTGCCCCCAACAATTACTATTTCCATTTTTTTATCATCTTTGCTAAAATATTCATTTATTCCTGTAGTAATCTTCTTTCTGTCCCAAAAGAGTTGTACGTGAAATAAAGATTCATGCAGCTGGGGTAGGAAAGGAAGAAGGTGAGGAACTAGAGCTGGGAATTAAATCTGGGGATCATCTTAGGAATAAATCATAACATGGCAAATGATTTTGTTTTATGCTGGAAAGGGGTGCAGTTTATTTTAAAATGAGTTTTTTGCAATTATTCTATGGAAATCAATAAATAATCTTTCCCTGCTGATGCTGAATAGAAGTTAGAATGGATTTTCTTCTTTTATGAGAAAACCTCTTTCAATGTATGCTTTGATTTAGACGTTTAAATAATAAGAATTTTGAGTGTACGGGAAGAGGAGAAATTGAAGGTAAAGGCAAGGAGAAAATTAACATATATTTGCCAATTGGAAACTTGCTTTCCACAGTGGTCAACATTCTGGTAAAGTCAGCCAGGGTCAGTAGTGGGAGAGTGGAAAGACATGGGGAGGGAACACATAAACTCTGGACTCTGGTCAAGTTCTGGACCCTTACTAGATGTGGAGCAAATACTATACTGGGTTCATTTTTGAAAACTAGACACTATCAAGTCAACCTACTTTTCTTAAATATGCAAATAGGTATCTTAAATATGCAAACAGGTATTTTAAACTTGCAAGTGAAATAACCATTCCTTATTTCTTCTAAATCAACAGAGATTAGGAGATCTAACACATTTAGACTCTCATTCAGTTGCATTAAGAACATATTCTGTCTTTTGGATTAATAGCCACGTTCATAAATTTAGGGTTTACTTGATACTTTCTTCACAACAATCCTGTGGAGTAAATGGCTCAAATAGTATTGTCATCAGAAAGTTGAGATGCAGAAAGATTACGTTATTTTTCAGAGTTCACACAACTAGCTGGTACTTGAACTCAGGTCTTCTGACCTAGGACTAGTATACCACAAAGTCTATAGCATCCTTCATGGGAAATAACCTGAGGATTTAACAAATATCAGCATATTATTTATAAATGAAAAAAAGTTTTGGAAAATTTCCTAAGCTTAAGTTTTTTCAAACATAGGAATGTTCTGGAATTCTCTTGTGTATTTTGGGTTACAATTTCCCCAAGACTGACATTGAAAAGGTAAATACTGTAAGAAATAGCAGAATCCAGTCCTTAGAGGACAGGGGAAGGTCGGCAGTGTGGATTTTGCCAGTCACATTCATTTCCCTTCCTCTTTTCTTTTTCTTTTGATGGTTTATTATCCTTCTTTCTAGACTGTATATGAATTTTATGAGTATAACAAAACTAGTGGCCACATTGTGGAATGATTTCCAGTTTTTTAGAGGTGTTGGTTTAATAAATTTAATGCCTAAGTTATCTGGCAGGTTTTGTGGAGAGTGCTTGCTGGATTTGAAGTCAAAACACCTGGCTTCAAAGTCTGGTTTTCCTACTTACAATCAATGTGATATTAAGTCTATTTTCAACTAGTATTTATTATCCTGAGCATCACTTAGCCTCTTTTGACCTCAGTATCTTCTTTTATAAAATTGAGGGGGTTGAATTAGATCATTTTGAAGGCCTTTTCCAGATCTAGATCTATTATTATCTTGTTGTCTGTAATTAGTTATTTGAGTACCTGTGACAAGCTTCACAAAATATGCCCGGGTCATACATCATGAAACACTCCTTTATTTTGACTTTTTAAAAGAAATTTGCTTGAAGTTGGATGGCAGGAGAGACTCTGAGACATTGCTTCTCATGGGCAGAGAAACTCAGGAACACTATAAAGTTGCTACTAAGGAAGCTGCTGTATGAAGTAGCGGGAAGGGGTTGGAAGTGAGGCTCTCAGTTAAATTTGCAGCTGCCTGGGAAAGGAATCTAATTGTTTTCTATTATATATAATTAGTCTCCTTTATTAGGCGCTACCTCATTTTTTTTTCCTGTGTTGCTGCATAGGTATGAGTGCTATGAACACCTTTTAAGTGTCCATGCCTAGGACAAAGCCCTTATCATCTCACCCTAATGAGGGCAAGTATAGGGTAGGGGCCCTAACACTAGACTTGGAATCAGTAAGATCTGGCTTTGAATCCTGCCTCAGACTCTAATTATCTCTGTGACCTCAGCAAATCATTTATTTTCTCTGGGTTTCAGTTTTCTCATCTGTAAAACATGGAGATTGGCTTTGATGACCGCTAAGCTACCTTCCAGCTTTAAATCCATAATCCTATGGACTAGATAATCTACAAACTCTATTCTTGCTCTCAGTCCCTCAGGATTAGGAATAATAATAGCTAGCAGCTGCATGGCTCTTTCCTCATGTTGTCTCATTTCAGCGTCACAACAACCTTGGGAGGCAGGTGCTATTATTATCAGCCCCATTTTACAGATGAGGAAATGGAGGCTGATATCGGGATTTGAGCTCAAATCTTCTCGATTCCAAGACTAATATTCTAACCATTGTGCCACTTAGTTGCCTATAAATAGCTGCCTAATTCCCAGCTGTCCTGTTGATAGGAAAAAAAAAACCTGAATTAGCACCTAGTTAAAGAGATTAATTAGGTATAATAGAAAAGTACCAGAGTCTCTTTCCATGATGCTGTAATCCCAGTTAGGTTTTAGTCCATGGAATGAAATGAGGGTTCTTGGGATTAAGTGGATCTCACTTCAAGTAGCATCCTGGCCCCAATTTTAGAGCCAAGGAGCTCTGGACTGCTTGGCGCTGGAAAATTTATCCTGGGGCATCTAAGCCATTTTTGTCTTCCCTAGTTTCAATATTTCCATCTGTGAAATGAGTATTTGGGGAATTTGTCTTACTGGTATAAAT
>JAQQSV010009280.1:0-13561 GCA_028646515.1 Pseudochirops corinnae | reverse complement strand
TTTTAAAATCTCTGTGGGGCTCTGCTTCCAGAAGGGAAAGCTCTGTCCCAAATCGCTGGGGTCCTCCCGGCTGCCGTAGACTTCCGGCTGACTGGATAATGAAGACTCCAAGACCGAGGCCCAAGACGATGATCCGGATCCAGGCCGCTCAACGCGAGAGCACTGGTCTGAAAACAATCACTCAGTCCCCCTGCTTTTTCCAGGCCGAGGGCGGGAAGCTACAATGCGGAGGCGGGTGCGAAACGTCCGCCTTTCGCTTCTCCTCTCTGGAGACCTTTCAGCCGGACGCTTATCTCCCTCTTTCACAATCCTCACTCGCGCAGCTGGTGCTAATCCCCCTCTCCTCGCAGCTGGTGCTAATCCGCTCACCTGAGAGCTTTTGAGAGCTTTCTCTGCACCTCCCGCCCGGCCGCCCCCGGCCGCCCCCGGGGCACAGCCTCGGCTTCAGGCCAGGCTGGTTTCGGTTCGCAGTGCTGATATGGTTCCTCGTAGCCGAGCTGACTTTAGTGGGAAGTATCTTTGTGTGCATTTTGAAGTTCTAGGTTGGTCCAGAGTCCTATTCCATGGGTATTTTGGGGTGGCTATGTGACAGCTGCGATATATTGCTGCTGCTACGCCGCCATCTTGGCTCCGCCCCCCCTGGTGTTGGTAGTTTTTCTGTCTTTTTTAGGTCTATGTTGATTTCACAGGCAGAAAGTGAATTGAGATGATAGTGCCAACCATGTTTTGTAATTCTGCTAAGCTTGATGTGTGTAGTTACTGTTGTGACTCTGTTAAGTTTTCTCTTCCCAGGAACAGAAACTATGAAGGACTTGAGGTGGATTAGACACTGTGAGCTTCAATATGGAACAGGAACTACAAGGAGACCTGGACAAGGAAGGGGGAATTGTCTGCCTTTAACTCATGCAGGAGTAGGTTAGATTTGAGCAGGAGCTGGGACCATGGAAGAGGAACCATGGAGGCTGAAAGCCTGCCTTGAGTCAAGACTAAAAGACCTCTCCTTGGATATTTAATGCTGACAGATGAGATTTTAACTTAATTTGGACTTAGGAGTAGATGGTCTTTGTACTTTCCACTACTCCTTAAGAGGGTATTTAGTAGTGACTGATGATATTGTAATTTAATTGTGCCCCATGAGTGGAAGACTTTGACCTTTGTACTTTGTGTCAATTAAGGTGGCCTGCCTCCTTAAGGGTGATTTAATTAAGGATTTACGAAATGAAGGGATTACTAAATGAATGTTATCTATTGCTTAAAACTATGTGACCACTTTGGTGAAAACTAGGTGGCCATTTTAGTGATAAGTTGTGAAGTTAAAACACTCTGAATGCAGTACTTTGTTGTGAATATTTTGTCTTAGTTTGTTATTGAATAGAGAGTTCACTATGCTGTGTAATCGGAATCTTGAAAAGCTGTTTATAACTGCAGTCCTCTGGACAGCTGCTCATGCTTGGCTTTACAGTACCCAGAATTGGAAAGTCTTGAGTGATGTCTCAGCAATGAATTCTGCATCTGTTATCTGAAGACCAGTCTGAATGGGTTCAAAGCAGATCACTACCAAAAGATTGCCCACCAGGTAATGAGCTTTTTGCTCCTAATTCAAGATGATCTTTTATATAGGTATGAAAAGGCTATGATCTGTGTCAGTAAAGAGAGTGCTCAAACTGAGAAATTCATAGCAGTTTCAACGTATTCAAGCATATTGGAATATCTGCCACTTAGTCATTTTATAAAGTTATTATGAAGGAAAAAGATACTGTGAGCTTGCTTTCTTTTTCATTATTTGAAGTTGAAATTTTAAGTAGAGCAATCAGAGAATCCATTAGCAGACATTTACTGAGCACTTACCATGTCTAAAAGGAGCATGGCATAATAGATAAGGTATAGAACCTGGAGACCAAAAGCCTTGGGTCCAGATCAGCCAGATACTAGCTTTGTGTGACTGAAAAAGTCACTTAATTAATCTGTGCCTCACTTTCCTTATCTGTATAATGATAGGTTTGGGCTTCCAAATTCCCTCTCAAATCTAAATCTATAATCCTAAGACACTGTGGGAAATACAAGGAAGCATTGTTTTTGCCCTCTGTCTTCAAGCTTATAATCTAGTTGGAAGGACAAGACAAATACATGAAAAGTCCAGTAACATTAAAGACAGATAAGACTACAAGGGAGCAATTGAAGAGATGTCACAGTATAGCATGTGATTTATTACCCAAAGAACTGAACAAACAGTAATTGCTTGGAGGAGTTCAGAGAAGGGAGAGATCATTTCACTTAATGGTGGCTAGTAGGGCAGAGGAATTGTACACTAGATCACATTCTTGTAGTTATTGATGCTCATTTGCAACATGATTGCCTGCCAGAATTCTATTGTGTTGCCTTTAAACATCATTCAGAACTTAGGAAGATCAAATTCTGTCCTCTGAAATGTTCAGAGGTTCTTTCAAGAAAAGTATTCTTCCTATTCAAATAATTAATGTTGGGATACCTGCAGGAACTAATAAAATTGGGCTTATCTCCATTGCCATACTTGGATCTCTGACAGGGAGGAATTTGTCAGGGGAATTGATCCCATTGACTTGAAACCATTCAGCTACTCTCTTTCAAATCTCTTTGAAAGTCGTTATAAAAAGAGCTAAATTATTATTTTCCATTTCTTCATTAGTGCTGCTTTCTAAATTGACTCATAAGGCAATTTGTACATTCTTTATCTGAGTCAGTGTTAAAAAGTTCTACTTCCCAGTTAATTCTTGTCTCCATTTGCTTCTTCAGTTTATGCACAGCTTGGATCTATTAAATCTCCTGTTTCTTTCCCTTGTGAGTTGGGTGCAAACTTGTCATGATTCAATGAGTCCATAAAGAAACTTTTAATTACTTTTTCTTATTTTTTTTCTTTTCTGAGACATTATGTGATGTGAAGGTTTTTTTTTTCCTTCTTCTTCTCTTGAAGCAAATGGCTGCATAAGCTTTCTTTATCTGGGCCACATATTTCATTTAATTGTAATAGTGTCTATGGATGAGGACCTCTGTACATCACTTAGGATCTTATGTAAATTTCACTGCAGCTGCAGCTGCAGCTACAGCTTAAGTAACACAGGGTCATCCCCTGAGTTTATTAGTCTGCTGAATGTGGAAGGTCAATCATTGTCTGTTCCTGGCTCTGAAGAAAGAAAGTTGACTTTTTATCCCCTACTTTGCTTCTCTCATGATATGACCTAAGAAAAGTTACTTCACTTTTCAATGTGAAATGGTCTTTCTCTGGTCCTTCTTGATTAAATGCAGATTATACTTTTACCTTTGTGAAAGGAGTCTGGTAGGGTTTAATATAGGAGAAGTAATGTGAAGTTATGGGAAGAAATGAGATATATCGGCAAAATACATATGTATGCTTACATACATATGTATGTCTGTCTATGCATATGTTTTTTTCTACTGAGTATGATCTCTTTGGTTAGATTTGCGTTTATTCAGATAGAGATCACATATTGGTAAATATTCAATCAAAACCTTATTATTCATTGATACAGCAATCCTCCCAGCCTCTCAGAGGAGTAAGCAACAAAAAATAACTTTTCCTTATTTAAGCACCTAAAGTATGAACATTTCAAGAAATTGTGTTTGTCATTCAGAAAATCAGGGCCAGAACCACATCTGTCAATGTGAGGGGTTCTTGATCTGGAATCTATGAACTTGTTTTTATTTTTTAATTTTAAACTTTAAATTTTGTATTAATTAAATATTCCCCAATTATATGTATACATATTTTAGGAGAAAGAGACAAAGAGAGAGAGACAGAGACAAAGAGACAGAGACAGACAGATAGAGATAGAGACAGAGACAAAGAGAACACCATGGCCTAAGGGTTTGGAGTCAGAACTTAGAATTAATAAGACATCAGATCAGATCTGGCTTCTGACCCGTATTAGCTGAACAATTCTCCCTTGTGCTGCAATCTTTCATGTGACCTCCAATGCCACATTAATAAGCGCCAGTTGGACATTTCAAACTATATGTTACATAGACATCTCAAAGGCATCATGTACAAGACAGAGTTCGTTATTT
Organism: Pseudochirops corinnae; assembly: GCA_028646515.1. NCBI lineage: Eukaryota > Metazoa > Chordata > Mammalia > Diprotodontia > Pseudocheiridae > Pseudochirops > Pseudochirops corinnae. The sequence continues at coordinate 9,499 of JAQQSV010009280.1, read as the reverse complement.
TTTATACTGAAACCACCCCTCTATTAAACTTCCCTATTACTGTGAGCTTTACAATACTTGTAATCATACAGGTTTCAAATGTTGGTGTTGTCTTCAACTCATCACTTTCTCTCACACATACCAATCAGTTGTCAAATACTGTCATTTTTACATTTCTGATACCTCTTATATGTACCTTTCTGTGTACTTACTGATGCATAATAGTTTTAGGAAAAACGAAACAAAACTGACAACACCTTATATAGATTCATAGGAACTGATGCAAAGGTAAATGAGCAGAACCAGAACATTGTAATGGTACCAGCAATATTGTAATTATAATCACCTGTGAAAGACTTTGATCAATACAATTATCCATAATAATTTCAAAGACTCATGATGAAAAACACTATCCGCCTCCAGAAATAGAACAGATGAGCTGTAAATGAAGATTAAAGCATATTTTTCACTTTATTTTTCAACATGGCTAATATGGAAATATATTTTAAGTGGTTTCACATGTATAATGGGTATCACTTTGCTTGATTTTTTAATGACTGGAGGAAGAAACTGGAGGAAGGGAAAGAATTTGGAGCTCAATTTTTAAAAAATGTTTCTAAAAATTAAAGAAAAACATTCATTAGTGTGTAGTGATTTTTTTTTTTACAAAAGTTCCATTTGCTGCTGAGAAACATGTATTTTCCTTAGTAGTCTCCTTCAGAGGAAGCCACAAGTCTTTTAGTCCTTGTTTCTCCAGCAATTTAATTCTCTACTTTTCCTTTTGACTAATTTTCTGTTTGACAACCCAAAGTAAAACAGGGGCATCGAGATCTTTATGGCATCTTGTTTTACTGTGGTTCAGTTTTTTTTTTCTTTATGAATTTGGATATTGGGACATTTAGAATATATGGGCTTGGTATTGATATTGTTTTGCTGTCTCTGGTTCTTATTGGTGTAAGATGATTTCCTTATTAGTCCCTTTTTATATCTTGAATGCTTGTTTTTGCTTTGTCTGATAGTATGATTCCAACAGCTGCTTTTATTTTTTTATTTTATTATATTTTTTTGGATCTGTCTGATAGTAAATCTTTTTCTAGGCCTTTAAAAAAATAAAAACATCTAAGAATTTTGCCTCCTGTTACCCTGAAAACATTAAGACCTTTTGCCAAAAGTTCCCTCTTTTCTCTTTCTCCTCATCTCATATCTCTCTCAGAAGTTTTCTCCTACTATTTCCTCCTTTGTCCCATCTTACATGAAGAAGCAGCTCTTCTTCTTGTCAAGGCAATTCCCTTTACTTGCCCATGTGATACCATTCCATTAATTTTTCACTTATCTTCAATTTCTGGTGTGTAGTTGCTTCCCTACTGGCTATAAACATATCCATTTCTTCCTCCATTCTCAAAAAGCCTCAACTTGAACAAGCTATCTCTAATATCTATTATCATATATCTCTTCTCTCTTTTGTCACTAAGCTCTTTGACAGTCATTTACAATCAATGCTTCTCACACTTTCTTCCTTTCTAAAATCTGACTTCAGACTTCATCATTTAAGCAAAATCGCTATCTCCAAATTTACCAATAATCTTTTAATTGTCAAATTAAATGTCCTTTTTTTAATCCTTAACTTTTGTGACCTTTCTGCAGCCTTTGACACAAATCATCCTCTTCTTGATAATCTCTTTTGCCTAGATTTCTGTAATAATATTTTGTCTTTTATCTATCAAATCACTTCATCTCAGTGTCCTTTGCTGGATTTTCATTCAGGTCATGCCTGCTAATGGTGAGTGTCCACTAAGGCTGTGCCTTGGGTCTTTCTCTCTTTTCCATTATTTTATTTGGTGATCTCATTAGCTCTTATGAATTCAATTATCGTGCCTATGCTCAGAGTTTTCAAATCTACTTATGTTGCTCTATCTATTTTGATGAACCCTAGTCTCATATCTTCAATTATGTATTTGACATCTCAAACTGGATAACCTGCAGACATTTAAAACTCAACATGTCTAAAATTGAACCTATTATCTTTTCTGAAACATCTTTCCTCTTTTACAAGTTTCCTTATTGCTGTGGAGGGTATCACCCCACTTTGGTCCCCCAAGCTCTCAATCTAGATGTCATCCTCAATTCCAAACTTTCTCTCCTCTCACTTTGTATATATACTTTATTAAATTCCTTTATTCTTTTAAATAGTATTTTATTTTTTCAATAATTACATAACAAGACAATTTTTATATTATTTTAAATAAGATTTTGAGTTTCAAATTTTTCTCCCTCTCTCCTCTTCCTTCTTCCAAAAATGGAGGCAGTTTGATATAGGTTTTCAATGTGCTACCATGTAAAACATATTTCCTCATTAGTCACAGTTGCAGAAGAAAGAACAGATCAAAAGCGGAAAAAAACATCCATGCAAACAAATAAATAAAAAAATATGCATTGATCTGTATTTAGTTTTTCAGTTCTTTATCTAGTTGTGGATAGCATTTTCCTTCATGAATCCTTTGTACTTGTATTGGATCATATTGCCAAGAAAAGCTGAGTCATTCATAGTCAATAATCACACAATGCTGATGATACTGTGTACAGTGTTTTCCTGGTTCTGCTCATTTCACTTTTCATCAGTTTGTAACAAGTCTTTCCAGATTTTTCTGAAATCTGTCTGCTCATCATTTCTTATTGTAAAATAGTATTCCATTACATTCATATACCACAACTTCAGCTATTCCCCAATTGATGGATATCTACACAATTTCCAATATTTTGCCACCACAAAAAGGGCTACTCTGTCTCTCTGTCTGTCTGTCTCTCTGTCTGTCTGTCTTTCTCTTTCTCTCTATCTCTCTCTCTGGTATATATGTACACAAACACACACAGAGAGTACTGGTATTGCCAGATCAAAGGGTAAACACAGTTTGATTGCCCTTTGAGTATAGTTCCAACTTGCTTTCCAGAATGGTTTAATCAGTTCACAACTCCACCAACAATGAATCAGTGTCCAATTTTCCCTTTTCTCTCCAACATTTACCATTTTCCTTTTTTTTGTCATCTTAGCCAATGTGATAGGTTTGAAGTGGTACCTTAGAGTTGTTTTTTTCTTGCATTTCAATAATGAAAAGTGATTTAGAGCACTGCATATGCCTATAGATAGTTTTAATTTTTTCAATCTGAAAACTGACTCTTCATACCCTTTGAGCATTTATCACTTTGGGAATGGTCAACATTTTCATAAATTTGAATAAATTCTCTATATATTTGAGAAATGAGGACTTTATCAGGGATATTGCTATAAAGATTATCACCCAGATTTCTACTTTTCTTCTTATCTTGGTTGCATTGGTTTTGATTGTTCAAAAACCTTTTAATTTGATATAATCAAAATTATTTTATATTTCATAATGCTCTTTATCTCTTATTTGATCATGAATTCTTCCCTCCCCATAGTACTAACAGGCAGACTATTCTATGCTGTTTTAATTTGCTTATGGTGTCACCCTTTATGTCTAAATCATGCACCCATCTTCACTTTATTTTGATACATGGTGTGAGATGTTGGTTTACACTTAGTTTCTGTTCTATTGTATTCCAATTTTCCCAGAAGTTTTTGTCAAATAGCAAGTTCTTATCCCAAAAGCTGTGGTCTTTGGGTTTATCAAACACTAGGTTACTATGGTCATTGACTAGTGTTTCTTGTGCAACAGATAGTTTGATGATTACTGCTTTAAAACATAGTTAGAGATCTGGTATTGCGAGTCTACCTTCTTTTATATTTTTTATTAGTCCCTTTCATATTCTTGACCTTTTGTTCTTCTAGATAATTTTGTTATTTTGTCTAACTTCATCAAATAACTTTTTGATAATGTAATACAGTTATTTGAGCAGAGTTGTCATTTCTATTATATTGGTTTGGTCTACCTATGAGCAACTGATATTTGTCTAATTATTTAGATGTGACTTTGTTTGTGTGAAAAGTGTTTTGTAATTGTGTTCATATAGTTCCTGGGTTTGTCTTCACAGGTAGACTCCCAAGTATTTTACATTGTTTAAAATTATTTTAAATGTATTTTCTCTTATTCTGTCTTGATGCTGTATTTTGTTGGTCATATAAAAAAGTTGATAATTTATATGGAGTTTATCTTATCTCCTGAAACTTTACTAAAGTTGTCAATTTTTTCAAGTAGGTTTTTAGTTGATTTTCTAGATTTCTCTAATGATACCATCTTATCATCTGTAAAGAGTCATAGTTTGGTTTCCTCATTGCCTATTCTAATTCTTTCTATTTCTTTTTCTTCTCTTATTGCTATAACTAATATTTCTAGCACTATATTGAATAATAGTTGTGATAATGGGCATCCTTGATTCATCCATGATCTTATTGGGAAGGCTTCTATGTTATCATCATTGAAGATATTGCTTGTCATTTTAAGGAGTGCTCCCTTTATTACTATGCTCTGTATTGTTTTTAATAAGAATAGGTGCTATATTTCACCTTTTAAAATATCATCCCTTCCCATTCAATTGATCCTGTGCCCTCTATGTACACATATATATATATATATATATATATACACATTCAGATATGTATTCATACACATATATGTACCCTCCTACATAGACATATGATGGATTCTTGATGTTTCATAGAGTCATCAGTTTCTACTTACCCAATTCTAACTTTTAAGTAATTATTTTCCTCAATTAGCTTTTTTACTTTTTTAAAATTTGGCCAATTGTACTTTTTAGGCAATTGCTTTCCTTTTCCAAGCTGTAAACTATTTTTTTCATAATCCTTTTGCATAATTCTCATGTATTTTCTCAATTTTTCTTCCACCTCTCTCATGTTCTTCCATGAATTCTTTCTGGATTTGAGACTGCCTCCTATTTTCCTTTGCGGTTTTGCCCACAGGTGTTTTAATATTGTTGGCTTCTTCTGAGTTTGTATCTTAATCTTTCCTGCCACAATAATACTTTTCCAAGGTCAGATTATTTTGTTGTTGTTTTTTGCTCATCTTTCCGTGCCCTCCCCCATCCCCTGGTCTTTTTACTTTCTTTTAAATTTAATATCTGCTTCCAGGATGGAAGAGGCACCATCTTGGAATTCTTGTACCTGCGGATGTCAGTTTTGGTCATTTACCTGGTGGGGTACTAATCTTGCCTGAGGCCCTTGGGGGACCCTATAATATGGTGCTGTGTTGAAGGGGTGTGATGTTAGGTAGATGGTGCTGCTGGAGACCTTAGAGGTCTGGCAGCTTACCTCATACAAGCCAGGATTTTGGTGGTAGTGTCTGGCTTCCCAAGGGAAACATTGAAGCACATGGTGGTTGGGTCACTGGAGGCTGCCTGTTTGCCCAAAGCTATGCTGAAACATGTGGAAGTTCTCAGAGCCGGACTCTGTCTGTTTTCTTGGCTATGCTGAGGCACATGGGAGTCCTGGTGTGGGTGTTTTCAGGCTCCATCAGACTGGGGCTCAGGATCTCACACTGGTTTGCTGAAATAGGGCTAGCTGCTCCCTTGCTGGGATGCTTCCTCTCTCAGACTGTGCCTAAATAAGACACACCTTTCCTGATGATCTTCCAAGTTTCTTGGACTCAAAGATTATTTCACCTCATTTTTTTTGCTGGTTTTACTATTCCAGGATTTGTTTTGGGGAACAATTTTTTGGGTTTTTGGGTGAATGTGGGAGATTTACAGTGATTTACTGCTTACCTCTCCCCCCATCTTAGCTTCTGCAAGTCATTTTTTTTTCATAACATCTCTCCTATACTCCCTATTCTCTCCTCCAAAACTATGACCACCTTAATGCAGGCCTTCATCACCTCATGCCTGGACTATTGCAAGAGCCTGCTGGTTGGTTTATCTGCCAGGTATCTCTCGCCGTTCGAATCCCTCCTTCACTAAGCTGTCAAATTAATCTTCCTAAAAGCACAGGGCTGACTGTGTCATTCCTGATTCCTCTGATTCAATAAACTACATTGCCTTCCTATTGCCACTGGGATTAAGCATAAAATGCTCTGTTTGGATTTTAAATCCCTTCATCCCCTGACCCCTTCCTACTTTTACAGATTCTTAGACCTTACTTTCTTCCACGTACTCTATATAATCCAGTGACACTGAATCAGAATAGATTATTTCAACTCTATTTTGTAGGTACCTAATATGTACATAATTGTCTCTTCCATTAGAATGTAAGCTTTTTGATGTAAGAGACTTTCATTTTTATTTTTGTATCTCCAGTGCTAAGTCCAGTGCCTAGGATAAAGAAAGAACTTAATAAGTTATTATTGCTTAACTTGTTGATTGTTTTTGACCTTGGGCAAGTAACGATGTCTCTGAGTCATAAAAAACAATACGTGAACTATAAATTCTTGACTTATAAACTCTATCTCTAACCCATAAACTCCTTTAATTAATGGTATTATTCATCAGATTTTTTTTTTTGTATGTAGAATAAAAGTGTGTTCTTGGCCTGAAATTTTGGTATATCACTTCCATTTGTTACTTGGAAAGTGTTCTACAACTGATAAATTTAGTTAAAATTGTCAAATAGGTATAAGCTTTTCCTTGAATCTTTTCTGAAGGGACATGAAGAATCAATCAATTACGCAATAGTCATTTGTTAAGTGCCTGCTCTAAGTCAGCCTTGCTATATACAGGACATGTTTCTTGACCTCAAAGGGTTTACATTCATCTTGAATAAAATGGGAAAGTACCTTAGTTTTATGTATATTTTGGCAATAAAGATATTGATTGTCATTTTTAAAGCAGTCATTATGATAATTATTTGTCATTTACTTTTGAAGACTCATTCTTTCCTGCTAAGCAGATACTAGAGTTATTATAAGACATTTTATTATTTAGTTATTAAAACTATTTATTTGAAAACAATTTATTTACTATTGATTTTCAAAGTTAAATTGCTGAGTTTTTGTGTTTTATCCATTGGAGGATATATCTCACCCCGACACAAGGAATCTTCTTCCTTTGTAACAAAGAAAAGACATTAAGTCAAACCAACAGAGAGCACATCTGACAGAGTCTAATGCATCACTTTTTAGAAGAATAAAAAGCTTTGAATGATTAGACAAGAACTCAAAGGAAGACTTTTTTCCCCCTTCTTACCTCTGTTACAATTATCCAGTGGAATGAGAAAAATCAGAAAGAGAAAATGGGTCTCAACCTGGGGAAGAAACAAAATAAAAGACTGACAGTCCATTGCCCTGTTCTGGAGGAGTCCATATACTTTTTGAGAACCATGTGACCTGATTTAAATAAAGAAACATAAAGGAAGGAAAGATGGAATAACTAACTAGACTCTTAAAGCTTACATCTGCCTAGAGAGTAAATACCTACTTGAATTTTAAGAAATTTTGGATTAATTTTTACAAGAAAAATTTCTTGTAATTTCTCATGTTCTGCATGCATTCATTTTGATAAGTGCTTTTGATTATAAAACTTCAATTATTCATAACCATGCTTAGAAGATTTGATAAGACATTAGGTGACATTATTTAAAAACTCCCCCCCCCTTCTGATGAAAATCTCAGCTGTTAAATGAAGAAGGTTCATTTAGTTTTTTTCCCCAAATGTTTTTTAATCTGAAGATTAATAGAGAAATGCTATAAGATCACTCTGAGTTGCTACCTATTTTTTAATATATCCATTTCCCCTTTTGCCTTTTCAGATCTTTATTGATTTATGCTGATTTTTTTTTCTTTTTTGAGAAAGTAGTAGTAGTGAAGGTTGGTCTGGAAATTTAATTACTGTAGGGAACTCCTGGTGAACAAACTCACTCAACAAATTTAGATCTGAGATTATTCTGCAATTTATAGTCACTGAGAATTCTGTAGGACCCAGAGACATGAAATGACTTCCCAGGGATCACAAAGCCACAGAACTTCAGCCTAGAGTCCTTCCCTCTAGCCACTTTATCAGATTTCCCCAGGCTAAGAACCCCTGAAATAGATGAACCCTAGTGTCTTATGGATAAAGGGCAGAATTTTTCTGAGAATAAATATCTTTTTTTTTTTTTCAAATTTGCCCTGCTAGACCTAGCACCCAAGATTTCCAAACTCCTAAATTCAGTAACTCTTAAATCCCACTAAATCCACTTGTTACCTTATGTGAGTGCAGCTTGTCACAACCCCAGACAACGGGTTTGCTGACCACAAACACCTTGGCTTCGTAGTTCTGCATAATTTGGAAAGAGAGAAACCAGGGACAGTTTCTAACAGAGAGGGGGCAGAACTTTTCCCACAAGGTAATATAGGGAGTTTGGGATCTCTTCTGAAGAAAAGGAGAGAAGGAGAGATAGCAGTAGTCCCATGGCAACAGGGTGGCCAGAGTAGCAGGTGGTATCTGCCACATCTGTAGTTTCATTCTTTGAAGATCAGGGGAGATAACCTTTAGCTAAATGGAGGAACTAGGAAATGTGAGTGAGGCTATGCATTTTACAGCCCTAGTAGCAGGAGTGCTAAGACACATAAGCCAGCTAAGAGGAAAGGGTGGATTGTAACCCACTTTAGCCTTACCTGAAGGCTGAAGAATGTCTTTCCTCTCTCTGAGCTGCAAAAGGCTATTCCTCTTTCTCCCTGGACCCTGTGACTCCCTCATATACCTATTTGTTTTTCATATTTAAATGTTTCCCTTGGTTTCTGTTGTGTTTTTCTCAAACACATTCTGTTAAGGAATATTTTAAGAATAGACTTGCCAGATTTAATATTACTTCTCATGAATACCTGTGATTTATCCTATTCTTTTGTCATTTGGGGTCTCTTTGTGTTATAAATATGGCACTACATAGGAGAGAGGGATCTTTCCTAGCTTGGGCTGGGAACTGAAACCCTAGCTCATTGTAACAGAGTAGTGCTCTTAACTGCAGGCATAAGAGCGTGTCACTTCATGTGTATCCTTCTAAGATCAGAATTACCATGAATTCAAGGCTACTTTTATAAATCTGGCTCACAGACATGAGCCAAAGCTTCCTGCCAGTGCTTTATATTGTATAGTACCTCTTCTGCTGCTCCAAATCACCACCACTTTCTCACCTTCTATTACTACTCAAGAATTCTTAAGTATTCTTTTTTTCACTTTTATTTATTTTATTCTGAAAGTAAGAAATAAAATAGACATTTCCATAATATAGTAGAATAAAAAAATAAAGATGTTTGTACATGAAACTGCAAATCTGTTATGTGCGACTTGCTATTCCTTTTAAATATATGATAAAGTTATCATGTAACATCAAGCTCTTAATTTTTTTCTTAGTTGCAAAACAAATTTAAATAATAAATTACACTAGGGGGAGGTAAGGTAGAATTTAGCACTTATCTAGTTCAGACTTTGCATTTTATACATGAGGAAACAGATTCAGGAATTCAAAATCACATATTTTAATCTTATGAGGGTCAAGTTCCATTTACTTTAAGCATGATAATATTTTTTTTTTATTAATTGGTTTGTTTATTTACTTTTAGTTTACAAGATTCAGTTTCACAATTCTTTGAGTTTCAAATTTTCTTCCCTCCTT